>JASBQI010199412.1:0-11398 GCA_030264875.1 Desmognathus valentinei | reverse complement strand
AGGCGAACGCGCATCTACTTCACTGTATGTAAATGCGATGACTGCCACCAAATCGCATTTTATGGTCCCTAGCCTTCCTCGAAATAGATGTACAATGTATCGTTATGGTCAAAACGTATGACCAAAAACAGCGGTGCACACCTTATATTCAAATCCGGGGGAAAGAAGACAAGAGTACCCCCACTTAAGTAATGTGACGTACTGCCATTCAAAAAATGTCAAAACAGTGTAATAAGATGTACTAAATTGAAAATCACACAATTTCATTTATTACAAACTTAATTGTTCTTCATGAAAGAGAATCAAAAGGGTGTATCACTCCAGTTCAATAATCACTGAAATAACTTGATCAAGGCAACTCTGACGCATTACAATTGTTTCGGGACAAAGTCCCTTCTTCAGATGCTGGCCTAAACAATACAAGTTGCTAAATTTCCAAATATAAGCCGCCCAAATACAGTTGACAACAATATATATGTAAAAACCAATTACAGTACAAGTATATACCAAAAGTAAGAAAAAGGAGACAAAAGAAACAACAAACAAAGTATTAGTAATGTTCAACCCTGAAACTAAATGTCAATGGTAAAACTAAGTGTGTATGCATCTGTGATAAACTGACCTGTAAATTGAACAGTTCTCACTGAATAAGGGAAAAAGAAAACAATATCAACTTGAAAGCGCAACTAGATATACTCATGTCTAAACAAACATATTTAAGAATACCACTAACCTTAGTGGCTGGACTATAGGTCCTGAAAAGTGAGAAAATAAACTCAAGTAAACTACATGTGCACCGCTAAAAAATGAGAACTATAAAAAGTTATTAGAAAAGGAAACTAATCCTACCTGACCGCCGTCTAAAGTGGACCAGTGTAGGATCCACATACGTGAATTCTCCCTAAAAGAAGAAACAGTGGGAAAATTTACAGCAAACAAGCTCATCACTTTTCCACTCCACTGAGGACAATAGCTGTGGTATCCATAAAACATAACACACAGAAAATGCATAATGTACATCTATGCATAACATCCATTAAATTAAGTTGGCTCTTTATGTTCGAGGAGTTTCAAAAGGCGAGTAACATATACATTTGTGGGTTGTAACCGTTGTCTTAATTTTATTAGAAGCTAACAGGCACAGCAGAATACTGTGCACAGGGCACCGATACTCCAAGGCATATATTCATGTCTATCTTGAATAAAACCACATCACAGTTCTAGTAACGTTTTAAAAGATTTCATTTCCATTCAGCCACATGAGTAACAGTGAGTTCCATATGTTATTTTAGAAAAAATGCTACGTCTCTAACACACTTTCCACATTGATTTTTCCAAAAATTCATCAAAATTATACAATAATATAAACACCATATGAATGAACAACAATCTCAGTTGCAATGTGTCCACATTTCTGGTGTGTTACCCCTCGCCAGGTATGCAGATGCACAGTAAGTCAAGTCAAATTTATTGTTATTGGCACCGAAGTGCCATAAACAAAATGAATACAAAGTACAGAGTAACTACAATTCCAAAATATACACATTTTAGAAATAACAAAACAAAAAGCATTAAAACCAAATAATTCAAAAATTAATAGAAATTGTCTTAAAAAACCATTCCAAAATTTTCACCACTTTATAGCAGGACAAGTTAGTTAAACATAGCATAAGTTCTTGAAGATCCCTCCTAACTACACTTACATTGCCCGAAAGAGAGAGCTGGCACAGTACTATAACGTCAAGTTTCACGAAGAAAGTAGAGAAAGCATTTGATAAACCCGGCAGGAGCCGCCACACAAGATGCCAAGTGTAAAATGACATGAATATTATATAACTCACTGTTATTCATGTGACTAAATGGAAATTAAATTTTACTAGAACTGTGATGTGGTTTTTTTCAAGATAGACATTGGAATAGGTCTTTGAGTATCAGTGCACAATGTTTTGCTGTGCATTTTAGTCTCCACTGTAGCACACCTTTTGATTCTAAGGTTTACATGAGAGCCCACCCCTATTTTTTGAGTGCGGGCTGTCCACCATATAGTGGTAACTGTTTAATCTCAGAAATTGTCTTAAGCTTACACCTGCTCCTGCCCCCGATGTCCACAGGTTTGAGTGTGTTACAAATGTAATAAATAAATGCATTTGCACATTAATGAAAAGATTAGTGGGGTGCTGAAGGAAAGGATCCCGTTATCCTTCGAGCAATGCTCTTTGTTGATTCTGCTGGGATGTCGTCACTCGCTTTCAGCGAACGGCTTTGGGTCAGGCAGGGGCCCTCAGTGGATTTATGTCTGGCGATGCTTAATTGGAGGATCAGGTCTGTATTGAATGCGATGACTGGTTGAAAAAGAAAGGGTTAAACTGATGCATCTTGGGGTACCTATGGGATGAGAGATGCTCCACAAAAATTAGAGGAAATCTGGGAAAGTTCATGAACTCTACAAAGGCCTGAATGGTGTGTTTTGTCTTTCTTAGAATATGTAATCCTCTCTCTTAACTTTAAAATAAATTATGTTTAAAAACAAAAACTTGCATTTTTGGGGGGGTGCGTGGCCAGTGCACAGTTAAGATGGTAGCCTATTTGTGAAGCTCCCGAGCCCACGCAGGTAATCCTGTATAATCATTCTACTGGAGCGTTGGAATTGCGCTGAAAAGCACACAACTGGCATCACAAGCTGGCTAGCTGCACAGCGATCGCCTTCTAGACGCAATTTCACATATATAACTGGTGAAATCTGCAGCGACGCAGTTGTGACCTACCTGGCGGTGGCGACGACACTAGGCTAACGTACTGACACGCCAGCGGTCACAGAACCGAAAATCTGCTGAGACATGCAGGGGTACAGGGCTCCAGACTAACTTTTTGGCATAGGTGCCAATGGCTCCTAAGCCTAAAATTCTAGGTGCCAAATGAAATTTCTAAGAGCCAAACCTTTCGCGCAATTGCAGAATGCTAAATTATAGCCTAGAAAGACAAACAAACATGTTCTCCTACACAGTCTATCAAATTTTTTAAATATTTTTTAGTTAAGTAGTCATTAACAGTTTGTGCAGCTGAATTTTTGTGCAAATCTCACGAATCACTGGTAGTTCCCCTAGTGTTGCATATTAGTCAGGAAAAGTCACAGCCCTGTGCCCGATTTACACAGGCAAGATTAAACTTGTTTTATTTGTATCCGGGCCTAGTTCTGTAAAGTGCCTGTTCACATTCTGATGCTATATATCCCCTCATTCTACATAGGGGGGGCAGAGGAGATGTGTGAAATGGCATCCAGCCCACACTTACCAGGATGCCATACATTTAATACCTTTGACTTTTAAACGGGGGAGTCAGGAAAATTCTAGAACATGCATCAATACTTTCGGTGCACTGAAATTTAGTTCCTGTGCATAAGTTGAAAGTTACTCAGCCCTATTTACGATTTAGGAAAGCAAGGGTGCCTTTTTGTGCCTGGCACAAGCAAAGCAACAAAAACATTCCGTTCTGCAATTGCACTTTCATGCAAATGCCTTTATTCCATGCAGTTTGGCCTTCCATACAGATCCCTAATTGAATTGAATGGACTGTCTCTGTTCATCCAATGAAACGAGGAACAGCTTGTTCCTTCTGAAAACACATCCAAAGATGTCCGCGTGGGACTGGCCCAAAAGACGATGAATTTGCCCATGAATTTGTCTATGTGTATCTGTGGAAGTGGATGAAAAGAAGCAGAAACATTCTGAACATTATGCACTAAAATGTGTTAAGTGGATTTTATACATTTTTACTATTCACTCTGCTATTAATTGGTGTTCAAGCGGTTTGCATTAAGCACATTTTAAACAAAATCTAATTACAATCTTTTCCCTGCCAACATTTTTTTGGCAGCTTACCTTTTGATGCTTGCTTATATGTGTGTTTATGATATGGTGACAATTTTTTAATACTGATAGCACTACGAGTAGAGCACTCACTCTGTCATCTGTGCAAGCCTGCAGTCACAGGTTCGAATCCCAGCAGGGCCGACTCAGCCCTTCATCCTTCCGAGGTCGATAAATTGAGTACCACGCCTGGAACATGCTGTGGGGTAATGCTGTCACCGTTATTATCAGCGCTTTGAAACCCAAGGGTAATTAGCACTATATAAGCACACCGACCTTTACCTTTACCAGTGTTGGAGTAGAATCGATATGTGGTCATAGAGCAAGATATTATGTCTTACCTTGAGGGCGGTCCACCCCATAATATTGCAGTTCCTCTTACCAGCTCTTGAGCAAGTTACCTATCCCTTTCTTTAATCATGTGTCCAAATTCACACTCAACATCGAAAATGGACTAATACATATTACATTAAACTATAGTTTCTAAATGACATGGAACAAACTCACATAAAGTAAATAGACTAATATATGTGGTAATGCTAAATTTAATCAAATTATCATTCTGATTATGTGATGCATGAAGCTTTCCTGTCTTTCAAAAGTTGTGACTCAGAGCATACCTTATCATCTAGAGTGGATTAAGCCGCAATGCATAGAACTATGATTAAAGAAAATGATAGGTGGCGTGCTCACAGAGATTCTAAAAGCAGGGCTACATGGAAAACGCAGCAGCACTGTTTTTCATAAGCGTTAGTACACTGACAGCAAGCCCTTCTTGTCTTTGTCTTAAATTGCTGGTTTGGTTTGAGATTCTTTTTCTCTTTGCAGTTAATCAAACTAAAGGACTTAAAAGTGTGTCATGCGCCACAAAACATGCTGTGCCATAATGTGAGCACAGATGGCAATTAACGGTTTTATATCCCGTTTCCGAAGTTTTTTTAATCAATGCCATTTACATCCCACAAAAATGTTTCACTGTTGGTTACAGTGTTTCAATT
The DNA here is from genome assembly GCA_030264875.1 of Desmognathus valentinei. Lineage (NCBI taxonomy): Eukaryota > Metazoa > Chordata > Amphibia > Caudata > Plethodontidae > Desmognathus > Desmognathus valentinei. Next base: position 6,534 of record JASBQI010199412.1, on the reverse strand, counting down.
TTTGGTAGAGTGCAATAATTTGTCAAGAAATACTGTTGAGTGCACAAATCCCTACCAAAAATATCATCAAAGTGAAAACTATTGCTATTCTTTCCTCCAGCCTGTGCAATTCCAGTCGAAATAAATGTATTCCCTGTCAGTGCATGTTAACAAAAATGCTGTTGACATACTGTAACCCCCGCTAGTTTAGAGCCATGCTTAGTCCTGATTTGAAATGTTTTAGTTTGAGCCTTTTGTAGTTTGGAAAATTCTAATTTAGGTTCACTTTATTGGGTTAGTTAAATTACATTTAGCAAATAATTTGTTAAGGAAGCTTGCATGTGTTTTGGTTGTCTGATTCTGTGTGTGATAGGTGACTTTGAGCATGTACGTGTTATGGAGATTTTACTTTAGCAGTTAGACTATCAGCAGGGGACATGTCAACATTCATCACTGCAGGCACCTACACTAGAGTTAGGTGAGGTTTAGGTTGGCCACGAGCTGATAGTTGCGTGCCTCAGACAGACGCGTGGAGGTCTCCTTCAGGGTTCCAAGACTGTTTAGCTCTAATTCTACAAATGTCCATCTTCAGGGGAAGACATCCAGCAGAGGAGCTCCTGAACAACTCCAGTAATCTCTCAGTTAAAGTATGGGACGACTCCAGGCGCTGCCGAAGAAAGAGTCCTGAAGAAACTCTACAAAACCGAGCGGCCTGGCTTGGGGCGTTCTCAAAGTAAAGACCGCCTTGGTGAGGTAATGTGCAAGCCTCGGAAACCTTGGAGAGACTTTAGTCACTAGTTTAACACCCCACGAGCTGGCTCTCCTTTTTATCCTTATCCTCACAAATTCGTATTTTTGTGTGAAAATTGTTCTCACCTAGAGTCTGGATATAGACTTCGGACTGTGACCCCCAGGCTCTCATATCTGCTTCCACATTCATCGTCGCTATTGCGCTTAATGAATTTGAACTTTCAGAAGAGCTAACCACAAAAAAGTAACCATGAAGCCAACTCACCTGAGGAACAGCAATCATCCTTTTGCCTCTGATCTCCATGGAATCATCCCAGCTGCCCCACATCTGCTTCCAGAGATCCTCAGCATGACTTGATGGCAACTGCAATAGAAAAAGAAGAAATACTAAACTCTTCAAAGAATGATGGAAAACTACTGAAAGATTCACGGTTTTAGATCGGTAAAACAATTGGTAACCATGTTACCAATGTTTTTACCGACAATGTCAGAACTCGTAATCGGGTCTATTGTGTTGGTGTCTTCCAGGGAAACCCAGAAGAGTTCCAGTTATTAAAGTCCTTGGAAAGGAAACCCCAGGCTCCTTAAAAGTTACATCTGGTGGCAATGGCCTCTTTAGACCTTTGTAAATAGTCTAAGGTAGTTGTTGTTCCTCTGTACGTCTGCTCCCAACCAGCTCACTCCCCAACAGAAGGTCAGTTATGTTTCTTCTGCTCTGGTTAATGACAGATTTCAGAAGCCCAAAAGGGACTCAGCTGGTCATAGAGCAGATTTTGGAGAAGATGTCGAAGCGGTTGGACAATATACAGAGGGAGTTAAGGGACACTCATTTAGATAATAGAAGGTTACATGGTAGAGTAGCTGTTCTGGATGATGGGAATGTTGGATCTGTGACTTCGGAGGGCGTGCATCCTAAACCAAGATTTGAATGATGATGGGGATATGCCAAACATAACCCTACTTGAAGACCACATTGAGGATCAGCATAGAAAGGAGGTTTCTAAGGATCTGAAGTTATAGTTGCCTGAAAAGTACTCAGGGTATCTTCGGCAGTGCCGGGTTTTCATAACTCAATTCACTCTAAACTCTTTGGGCAAGACCCCAACACAGGCAATGCCTAGGTCCTGTTTATTATATCCAATTTGCTTAGCAAAGCTCAGAATTGGGCTGCACCACTAGTAGAGCAGTTAAGTCCCTGCCTTGATGATTATGAATGATATGTAGAAGAATTTTAGAAAGTTTTTGATTGAAGATTCAGTGCTCATTCTTGCAGTTTACAGTTTTTAAATCTACAGGAGGGATCCACGGGCAGTACGACATATCTCAGTAGATTTCAACAGCTGGCTGTGGAGTTGACCCAGTATTCCATCTTTTTACAGGGTTTACAAAGAAACCCTACATTATGTATTTTAATGCCCGAGTCTCTTTAGGGACTTGTAGAATTGACACTGCAAATATATTCAAGTGGGCTGTGAGGCAAGATGGTCACCATCAGGGGAGGCCGACCAAGATCTCCCTCTACTCTCTCCCATGCATAATCAATGAAACCCTGTATTCCATCTAAATTTTACTCGTTTTTTAATTTTTTCTTCTTTTTTCAGATGCCTGCTACTACTAACCTAACAGGGTGTCATATTCTCAATAAAATCCTTTTAGGAGTGGCCAGTCTTAAAAGCTGCTTGGACAGACCGATTTTGGTGGAAACAAATCATATTCACCCGAGCTCAAGCCCAGAGTGCTCATAGTGAAATCTAAGACTCAGATCTCGGTGGGGGCAAGAAAAACAAGAGTACTTGAAAAGAAACAGCAAAGAAAAAAGCCAAAAGTCGTTGCCATCGTCAAGAACAGAAATCCTTCGGACACTGCATTTGAAAAATTTATTTCTGCGGAAGATACTATCCCAATGCAGTGCAAACCGGTGATCCCCAGGCGTGGTAGTTTACTGGAGAAATGGGGGCAGATGCCAAAAAATCCTTTACTGAAAACGGTACAACCTTCCGATTGCCCTCCCAAGACCACTGGTAGAAAGGGAGAAATGCTGACTGAAGGGGAAACTATGTGGGAAACAGCGGATCTTATCTTGCATTCTATACCCCCCCACAATAACTGCAAGTTCGGCTATTGATGAGCTGCCAGAATTGGAGAAGCGACTGGGGGCCGCTGGTGGTGCTCCAGGCGGAGGTTTCAGCCACCCTGGGTAGCCTGTGGTTTCTCAGGATGAAAGCCATCCCTTTGGGGATGGGGAGCAAGGCCCTCATCTGGCCCCCAATAGTGGACTGTGTGAGGGACCGGCACTCGGGTGGGGGACCGGGGCCTGGTGCTGTGGTTTCGCTTGCGAAGTGCTCCACACAGATCTTGGAAGAATTCGATTTTGACCTCATTGTTACTCCCCACCATCCCTGGTAGTCGGTATGCAGAGGCTGGAGAGCCACAACCTACCATTCACTAGCAGGAGAAGATTTTGACCTTTTATTCGTTGAGTTGCAAGGTTTGTTTAGACTTTGGGAAGGAAGCAATTGTCCACGTGCTTCAGAGTTTCTCCAGTTTCCACATTAGCTTTGGTTTATCTGCCTAAAGAATACCTTCAGTTTGGTGACATTTTCTCTTCTAAAGAGGATTACCTTCTCATAGGGTCTAGGACTGACCAATAGATTTGATTCCAGTGGAAACCTATGCCACATGGAAAGTTGTATGCTCTAACTCCTAAGGAAGAAGAAGAGTTAGGAATATATATTACTGAAAGTCTGGCAAAGGGGTGTATAAGAACCTCGAAGTTCCCAGCAGGTGCCCTGATCTTCTTTGTTCCCAAGAAGACCAGGGACCTGAGACCCGGTATTGATTATGAGGAACTAAATGATAGCACCGTCAAACAGATATCATCTCCCATTAATTAATGATTGTTGTGACTATGTCAAAGATTTCAACTGGTTCACAAAATTAGATCTTTGTGGAGCTTATAATTTCATACACATATAGGAGTGAGAAGAATGGAAGATCACTCTGAGTATCTGGTCATGCCATTTGGCTTGAAAAATGCGCTGGCGGCCTTCCATCATTTTATCTCGGATATTTTTAAAGATCTAAGTGGAAGGACAGTCGCTATATACCTGGACAATATTGTATCTTATCTTATGGGTATTTGTAGAGCACAAAACATACACCCAAAGGCATCTTGGCACTTGAGAATGCAGGCAGGGCAAGAAAATACCTTAAACTAAAACAGATAGGTTTTGAGATGGTGGTGAAATGTAAGATGGTCAGTAATCACCTGCAAATTGAGGCACAGTGAGTTCCACAAATGCAGAGCAGCAACCGAGAAAACTCTGCCACCTGTACACTTCTTCGAATATTGAGGAATAGAAAAGAGAAGCTTTCCCTTAGATTGAAGGAAATGGTTGGGTATGTATTTACAAATTTGTCTTGAAGATAGGAAGATCTGAAACCATAGAAGGCCTGATGCACCAGGCAGAGGGGTTTAAACTTGATCAGAGAGGAAACCAGCAGCCAATGAAGCCTGCGCAGAACTGGAGAGATATGCTCACGAGAAGAGAGACCAGAGCCGAGGCAGGCAGCAGAATTTTGAAGTACCTAGAGACATTGCAATAAATAACTAAGCTGAGCCAAGAACAGGGAATTACAATAATCAAGGCTCCCCATGATACTAGAAGTAACTACAGGTTGATACAGCGTGGGTGGAATGAAAGGAAGCTAAGATTTTTAGTTTAAAGTGGCCTGACCTACAGATGTGGCTAACTTGGGCTGCAGGGGGAAGATCCGATTTCAGCCTGAAACCCAAATTCCTCACCACATGAACAGGAACTGCAAGAAGGCCCAAGGAACAGGGCCAGAACTGAGAGAACCATAAGGTCTGTGAAGCAGATGGACCAACCACCAAGAATTCAGTCTTGTTCCCATTAAGCTTTAGCCAGTTGGAATTCATCCAGTCATCAATGGCCTCAAGGCAGCTCTTAAGCTGATGCACCATCCCGTCAACCTCCAGATCCAATCTCAGGCAGAGCTGGGTGTCATCAGCTTAGGAGTAAAACCTGAAGCCATGGGACAAATATAGATATTGAAAAGAAGAGGAGAAAGGGCTGATTGTTGCGGAAACCCGACAGGTAAGAGGTGAAGGGGCAGATCAAAACAGAGCCCAAAACCATTCAAAAATGGTTCCCACAATGCCAGCCCCACGGACCCTCTGGAGCAGCATGGGGTGGTACTAGTTGATAGTATCAAAAGCATCAAAAGATCTCATAAAATCAGTGTCTTCCACCCTGGTCCCAGATCATGGTGAGGTCATCCAAACATATTCTAGTTTATTCAGTTACCCTAGACCAGCACGCTCAAGATATAAGGGAGGTATTAAGTCACTTGAGAGAACATTCACTCTATGCTAAGCTCAAAAAGTGTAAATTTCATTCTCAGATGTCACCCACTTAGGTTACATTCTTAGGACACCATGTGTCGAGGTGGATTTGGCAAAGGTCTCTGCTGTCTTGGGTTGGCCACCTCCAAACTCTGTTAAGGAAGTTCAGGATTTCCTAGGATTTTCTAAACTCCACCATAGATTTATCCCTAGCTGCTCAAATCTGGCCTCCCTATTTCCAAGCTGACCAGGAAAGGAGAACCCTTTCTTTTGTTAGAACCCCAGAAGAAATTTGTTGAGACTTTGAAGGAAAGCTTTTGTTTGACTTTGGTCCTAGCTCAGCCAGATCTCTCTCAAAGACATTTGTGGTGGAATCTGACACTTGAATGAAGTGATCGATTGTGAGAGGGGATGTTAAGACCTGTGCATGTCCCCCTTTGCATGTTTTTAAGCGCTCTGAGACAATTGTGTGAAGCGCTATATAAGCAATAAAATGAATGAATGAATGAATGAATGAATGAATGTGACATATTACTCCTGAAAGCTTACTGTAATTCTCCTAAAAAGAATTATATTGCACTCGAGAAGGAGTGGTTAGCCATCCGTGAGGCTTTTGTTTGTTGGAGGCACTGTCTGGAGAGGGAAGCTAAAAAATTGAGATCTGGGTGGATCTTAAAAATCTGTTATATCTCAAAAAAGCAAGGTGTCAAGGGGCATGGCATGACTGCTGGGTATTGTTTTTCTCTAGATTTAACTTCAAAGTCTTTTATCATCCAAGGTCATGAAATCAAAAGGCCAATGCCTTGTCTCATTTAGGTTTCAAGGATTCCTGTCAGCTTACTCAGGGACTCCCATTTTGCCTCTGGGTTCGCTTTTGGGGCAGGTGTCTGAAATTGAGCTGGGAACCCTGCAGCTCAAACCTTTTTAAGGGGGAGTGAGCTGGCTTTTGTGGATGAGCTAAGTTTAATTCAAGTTCAAGACAGATTGTATGTCCCTATGAAATTGGTTAAGGAAGTACTTGTTATGTGTCATGATTCAATTTGGTCTGGCCATCTGAGAGCTTGAGTTACAAAGGAGAAAGTTGAAAGAGTTTTGTGGGGGCCTATCATATCTAAAGATGTCCACTTATAATTTGCTGAGTGTGTAACATGTGCTCAATCCACGACCTATAGCAGGAAGCTCTATGGATTGCTTTCTCCCGTTGAGGTTCTCTCAAGGCAATAGGAGAAATTAAGCATGGACTTCATCACAGATGTGCCTTCCAGTTACAACCATACAGTAATTTAGGTTATTATCGATTACTTCACTAAGCTGACTCAGTTTGTGCATCTGAAGATATTTCCCTCTGGAAAATTTAGTAGACCTTTTCCTTAAACAAGTAGTATGTCTTCACAGTCTCCCTTTAGAAATAGTCTTAGACAGAAGACCCCAAATTATAG
>JASBQI010188334.1:0-11440 GCA_030264875.1 Desmognathus valentinei | reverse complement strand
ATTTTGCTTCTACTGTATGTAAAACAGGTGTCATGCTTGACACGGAATATGAAATAATTACTTGTTATAGTTTATAGAATACTTGGAACACTGATGTAAACTTGCTGCTGGGAAGATGGGGGTTCTTCTAGGTGGCACCCATGTTCCCAGCAGTGTCCCTCCAGACAAAGGACACTGTAGCTTCCAGCCCAAGATGAGCTTCTTGACATGCATCATCCGCGTTTAGGATGTGGATGTTACTGTTCCCTCCACGTGACACTTTAAAAACACCTCACTTTACAATTGACACTCTATCAGAACATCCTTTTAGACATTGAGCACCTATCCACCCGGACCATCATAATTAAGTCCTTATAAATCAATAAGTTGTGACTCTGTAACAAAGGGGTGGGCCAGAGAGAAAGGAGGGGCGCTGGACTAAGGCGAGGAGAGGGACCTCCCGAGGAGAGAGCGAGGAAGGAGGCCGACTGAGGAGGGCAGACGCAGGCTGGGGTTGCGGGCCAAGAGTGGAGAGGGGACGGCCACAGACCTGTGGGGGCCAGAGGAGTCTGAATTCAGCCTACTCCCTTGTTGTTTCTTCACAGAGACCCGGAGAGAGACGAAACTGGCCAGACGACACCAGCGAGAGTGGGGTCTCCGCCGCCTGGATCCGGAAACGCGAAAACTGAGCTGGAACCCGAAGAATACCAAACCGCCAAGACACAGGCCAGAGATTTTATTTTGCATATTCATTACAATTCGTAGTTGTTGCTTGGCGGTTGACTTGAGGGGTTGCTGCTGCCATTCCGCACACAACGAATCAGAGACACGAACAAAACCCCAAACCCTGGTGACGTGAACCAGGGGATTTAGAGACCCGACCAAGAGAGTATTGGTCGGCCTAAAGAACAACAGGGAAACCCAGCTCACTGACCTAAGTAAAAGAAAAATAAATCCTTGTTTTGTTTGCTTACCACCTGTGTGAGTTGCCGGCTTATTTGCCCCTTTGGGAAACACACGGTCAGAAACCGTGACATATGGTGGCAACGGTGGGATTCTATTTTTTTTCCTAAGTTGTGGAAACGAAAATAAAAAGCTTGCCCAGTAGCTACCCCACCATGGAGAACTTCCTTCAAGGACTCGCCAAGGGGCAAAAGATACTCCAAGACCAGGCTGCCGCCGATCGACAGCTCTTACTAAAGACATATGAAGCTGCCCAAGAACAGCAGAATGTGGCATTAAAAAAAATTGCGGATGCCTTCACCGAGGCACGAAGGCGACCAGCAGCTCCCCCCAGCCAACTCCCTAAATATCAGGACGGGGATGACCCCAATTTTTTTTTTCTGAATTTTGAGAGAGTAGCCCGTCAAGCCGGCTGGCCCGAGACGGAATGGGCTCACTTCATAGCCCCTCTGTTAACTGGGACTTTACAGTCTGCCTACCAGATGGCCAATCCAGCAGGCACCACTCCTTATGCTGAGGTGAAAAAGATCCTGATGGAGAGATTAGGGATGGACACTGAAGCATATCGACTACGACTTCGGAATGAAAAACTAGGCGATGAGGATACCCCAAGGGCTCTGTACTATCGCATCGCAGACCATGCCGAACGATGGCTGAAGTCCAAAGAGCGTACAAAAGCCCAAATGATGGATGATATATGTCTAGAACAGTTCATAGAAGCAGTAAGTCCCCCCATGCAGCGGTGGATACGCCAACATCATGACGTTAGCATCACCGAAGCGGTAGAGATGGCGACCGCCTTTCATAGAAGTGGGCCGAAGTCAAGTTACCCGACGAGTAAACCCAGTAGTCAAAGAGGGACCCTACCGAAAGGCCTGAAACGATCAGGAGAAACCAACGGGTGGGGCCGAGGAAGAGGTATCTTGAGATATGCAGATCCCGGCTCAAACCTTACGTTGAACCACATCGTCTGCTATCAGTGCGGAGAGAAGGGGCATATTGCCAGAAATTGCCCGAACCCAGAAGAAAAGATGGAAATCGAAGAAACCATCTCGGCAGCCCTGATACCAGCTGACGTGAAATATACGTCCACTGTCCAGGTGAATGGTCACCCCCTGCTGGCTTTGATCGATACGGGGAGTCCTAGATCCGCGATCCCCGCCTCAGTGGTCTCGAGCAAGGATTATCTTAAAGGGAAAGCTATTAGTATAAAATGTATACATGGGGACCAGAAAACCTACCCCTTAGCCCGAGTCAAAATAAAATGCGGGTCAACGGAGCAATCCATAGTGGCCGCCGTATTACCCCACCTAGATAGTGAGGCAGTGGTCGGTACTGACCATAGGGGGCAGAATCAGCTTCTACTAGAGAGCCAGGTCAGGACCGAACTAAGCGAGCTACCATTCTCCCAGGTGGAGATAGTCTCCCCCCCCCTTAGGAAGAGGAAGACCAGGAGGGAAAAGCGAGCCGCCCGAGCCATCTTCATGGGACAATTAGAAACCGGGGTAGCAGGCGTTCCCTTGGGTTCATCCTTTTCACAGGCCCAACACTCTGACCCCACTTTACGACAAGCCATTCAAGACATCCGAAAGACAGTTCCAACTCGGGAGGGGCCCTATTTTATGGAAGAGGAGGGTAAGGTTTACCGGGTGACAGGAACCCTAGCAAAACCCCAGAAACAACTCTTGGTACCCACTCAGTATAGGCTCCATGTGTTAGAATTGGCTCACAGCCATCCCACGAGTGGTCATCTAGGAGTAACAAAAACCACCGATAGCGTGACACGGAGGTTTTATTGGCCAGGTGTATATGGGGATATCGCCAAATTTTGTGCGGCATGCCCAGCCTGTCAATTGTGTTCCGCAGACAAACCTCAAAGGGCCCCCTTATGTCCACTACCCATCATTCAGGTTCCCTTTGAGAGAATGGGCATGGATATCGTCGGTCCCCTGGAGAAATCCAGTCGGGGCCATACGTACATATTAGTTATGGTAGACTATGCTTCCCGTTACCCGGAAGCTATTCCTCTCCGGAGTATATCGGCCCAGGCCGTGGCTGATGCCATCATCCCGGTCTTCTCCCGGGTGGGGTTCCCCAAAGCCCTGATAACTGACCAGGGTACTCAATTTATGTCCAGGGTCATGAAGGAAATAGAGAAACTATTAGGGATCCAGCCCATACGTACCTCAATCTATCACCCCCAAACGGATGGTCTAGTGGAACGATTTAACCAAAGAAGGGCGGCTCAAACCGATACCCAGAATTGGGATCGCATGTTACCTTGGATTTTGTTCGCAGTACGGAATACCCGTCAAGACTCCACCCAGGCATCACCCTTCGAACTGATATATGGGAGACAACCCTGTGACGTCTTGGATATTCAACGGGAGGAGTGGGAACAAGAAGAAACCGGCGAGAATCCCCAGTTCCAATATGTACAGACGTTACGAACTCGTATGGAAACTGCCCAACGAATTGCGAATGAAGAGTTAAAGAAAGCACAAAATAAACAAAAGAAACAATATGATCGACGGACCAAGAAGAGAGAATTCCAGGCGGGCGATCAGGTGTTAGTTATGTTGCCCTCCTCCGACAGCAAATTACTGGCCACATGGAAGGGCCCTTACACTGTCATCCAGAGAGTAGGAGACATAAATTATGTGATAGAACAGAAGGACCGTAGGAAAACCCGGCAGAACTATCACATCAACCATTTGAAAGCCTGGGTAAAGCCAGAAGAGGAAGAAGTAGTTGCCGTCTCCATCGAACAAGCAGTAGAAACCAGCCCCCACGTACCTGACCATTTGGATAAGACACAACAAATCGAATTAAAGGGATTCCTAAGAGAATATCGTGACTTCTTCTCAGACAAACCGGGATTGGTCTCGGTAGTGCAACACATCATACAGACACCTCCAGGAGTCATTATCCGATGTAGACCATACCGGTTACCTGAATCCCGTCGAGAAATCGTTAAGGAAGAGGTGGAGAAAATGTTGGAAGAAGATATCATTGAGGAATCCGCTAGTGAATGGTCATCACCCATTGTGTTGGTCCCCAAACCCGATGGTTCAAAACGGTTCTGCATAGATTTTCGCCGATTGAATGCCGTTTCGGCCTTTGATGCCTACCCCATGCCAAGGGTGGACGAATTGGTGGAGAGCCTGGGAAAAGCCAAGTATATAACAACCCTAGATCTCACTAAAGGATATTGGCAGATTCCATTGAGGAAGGAAGATCGACCAAAAACAGCCTTCATCACGCCTAGGGGCCTATACCACTTCAAGAGAATGCCGTTTGGTCTTCACGGGGCTCCAGCCACCTTTCAACGGTTGATGGACCAACTCCTACGACAACATACCCAAGTGGCTGGTGCCTACCTAGATGATATTGTCATACACAGTGAGACCTGGGAGGACCATCTGAAAGATCTTCGCGCAGTTTGCCGCTCTCTGCAGAATGCTGGGTTGACTGCCAACCCAAAGAAATGCTTTATGGCCCAAACGAGCACCCAGTACTTGGGATATGTAGTCGGCGGAGGCCTTATCCTACCCCAAGAAAGGAAAATCCAGGCAGTGTCAGAGATGGTGTTTCCTACCTCCAAGAAGGAAGTCCGTTCCTTCTTAGGATTTATCGGATATTACAGAAGGTTTATACCCCATTTTTCCAGCATCGCAGGCCCCCTAACGGATGTCTTGAAGAAAGGAGGAGCCAAAAGGGTAGAACCCACCCCCGCAAGGATGGAGGCCTTCAAGACATTGAAAGAGGCCCTGTGTAATCATCCGATTCTACATGCCCCCAACTTTGACCATCCTTTCATTCTACAAACAGATGCCTCGGACCTTGGTTTAGGTGCCGTGTTATCGCAAGAAATAGAAGGAGACGAACGTCCAGTAATATATATCAGCAGGAAATTGTTCCCACGAGAAGTACAGTATGCCACAATTGAAAAGGAGTGTCTTGCTGTGAAGTGGGCCATGGAAGCCCTCAAGTATTATCTTCTAGGAAGGAGATTTACTCTCGTAACAGATCATGCGCCTCTGATCTGGATGTCTCGGACCAAGGACACCAATCCGAGGGTGTTGAGGTGGTTCCTGAGTCTACAACCCTTTTGTTTCGATGTTATACATCGCAAAGGTTCGGCCCATCTTAATGCCGACTATTTGTCTCGCCATCCCGTCAAAAACTCTGGATGGGACCCAAATCTTAGGGGGAGGATGTGTGACGGGCCGATCTCAGGAACCGCATGGAACGAGAGTAAGGAGAGACCGCAAACAAGAGCCGAACGAATTCACAGGGACTTACCTTGGTGGCAGTACACAAATCCTGGGATAATGGCTGCGCCCGGCGACAGGGAGAAGAGATGGCCCGATGCCGCTACATGCCCAGAGCGTTCTACATCCCACGCCGGCTCCCTCCCTCAACGTCCTCGTAACAGATCCCATGGCCACGCCCCTGTCGTCACTCCGACATTACAGATCAGAGGGAAGGGCTTCCCTAATTCCACACCCAGGCAGGTGGGAGCCCCTAGCCACGCCCATAAGCAGAGGGGACTTCCTCACACTACCCATAGGCCGGAGGGATTCCCTAACCCCGCCCACACACAGGAGGGATTAGAACACAACCCAGGGAAGGAGGTGGGGGCCGGAGAGAGAGGAGAGACGTCAGACGCCAAATCGACTGGAGGGGAAGAGTCACGGAGGGAACAGACAGGGAGGAAACCCAGAGAGAGGAGTGAAAGGAATCTCCCGAGGGGGACGGTGAATAGACCCCGACGTGGGAAGTCAGATAGTCCTATAGGGGAGAGAGTCTGGTCCCCTTCAATAGATACAATTTCTAATTGTGCAGGTGGAGAAAGCGTGGCCAGAGCGAGAACTCCTGTGAGGAGGCTCCGGTGGGACCTGACAAGCGGGAGAACAGCTGGAGGAGAACACCCCTCAAGATTCGGGCCCAGAGAAGGAGACTATTGGTGAATATCACGAGAAAGACTTATTTTTTTTTCATTATTTTTTTGGGCGACCGCCGCTAAGTAATCATTTTTTTTTCATGTTTTTGCCTCGTTGGATTGTGTATTTGGTTAGAAAGTAAAACAACTAAACAACGGGAAAAGGGAAGGCAAAACCAGCCTTTATTTTTTTTGTGTGTTTTTTTTTCCTCAAAGGTTGGGCGTAAGAAAAATAAAGAGTGGATTTATTTTTCTCCATCTTGTCTACGGAGTAGTTATATTATTTCATACCCTAGTAGGGCCCACGTCACATATGGTGTCAGAAGTGGGATACTCATAGAGCTTGCCTCAGAAGCTGACCACCATGGAAAACTTTTTACAGGGCCTCGCAGAGGGCCAACAGAAACTACAAGAACAAGCAGCGGCTGATAGACAGTTGTTACTGAAGACTTATGAAGCTGCTCAGGAGCAACAGAACGCTGCCCTAGCCAAAATAGCGGAGGCATTTAATGAAGCCAGAAGACGTCCGGCTGCTCCTCCCAGTCAACTTCCCAAGTTCCAGGAAGGGGACGACCCTACATTTTTTTTTCTTAATTTCGAGCGGGTTGCTCGTCAAGCAGGCTGGCCCGAGTCTGAATGGGCTCATTTCATAGCACCTCTCCTCTCCGGTGCCTTACAAACCGTGTATCAGACAGCCAATCCCGCTGGCCTTACACCCTATCAAGAAGTGAAGCAGACCCTTTTGGAAAGACTGGGCTTAGATGCCGAAGCTTATAGAATAAAACTTCGAGCCGAGAAGTTGGGGCCAGAAGATACCCCAAGAGCACTCTATTATCGAATAGCCGACCATGCAGAGCGATGGCTGAAGTCGAAGGTAAACACAAAAAAAGAAATGATGGATGCCGTATGTCTAGAACAGTTTTTGGAGGCGGTTCCCCCAGCCATGCAGCGATGGGTTCGCCAGCACCATGAGGTTTCTATCACAGAAGCCGTCGAAATGGCCACGGCCTATCACAGGAGCATGCCGAAAGGAGGACCTACCTTGACGAAGCCTTCTCTTCAACGAACAAACATTCCGAAGGTTCCCAAGCCACGACCTGAACCAACCTTTAGGGGAAGAGGCAGGGGCATACTCCGGTTTAGCGAGAATAGCACTCCAAATTCTATGGCAGAGACCACCTGTTTCCAATGTGGTGAGAAGGGTCATATTGCCAGATTCTGTACCAACCTGGAGGAGAAAATGGAAGTAGAAGAGACGACTTCCGCTGCTCTATTACCCACCGACTTGAAGTATATGAGTCCAGTACAGGTGAATGACCAAGTGTTACACGCCCTGATAGACACCGGGAGTCCGCGGTCTGCTGTTCCCCCGTCAGTGGTCCAAGGGAGTGATTATTTAAGTAACAAGGTTATTAGTATTACCTGTATTCATGGAGATAAGAAAGTATATCCCCTGGCCCTAGTTAAGATCAAGTGTGGCGGGGTAGAACAAGCACTAGTGGCGGCCGTACTACCACATTTGAAGAACGAAGCAGTAGTAGGGACTGACCATGGAGGGCAAACCCAATTGATTAGAGAAACCCAGTCCCGAGTAGAGTTAACCGAGTTACCTTTCTCTCAAGAGGAATGGTCCCCTCCGGCAGGCAAAGAGAGGAAATCCAGACAACAGCGAAGGAGGGAAAAAAGGGCATTAATGGGACTGCTTGAGGAGACCGAGACAGGTATTCCGTTAGGACCAAGCTTTGCCCAAGCGCAACATTCAGACCCCTCTCTCCAACAGGCAGTTAAAGAGATAAGGAACGAACCTCTACACACCCAGGGCCCCTATTTTTTTGAGGCAGATGGTTTAATTTATAGAATGTCAGGGACCTCAGAAAAACCCGTAAAACAACTCCTGGTTCCTTTTCCCTACAGAGTCCACCTTATGCAAATGGCACACTCACATCCCACGGGAGGGCATTTGGGGGCCAAAAAGACGACAGACAGCATCCTTCGTAGGTTTTACTGGCCAGGGATATATGCCCAAATTACCAAGTTCTGTGCGTCTTGTCCAGCTTGTCAATTATGCTCCTCCGCCAAACCACCAAAGGCTCCCCTATGTCCTTTACCCATTATTCAGGTCCCCTTTGAGAGGGTAGGGATGGACCTGGTGGGACCATTAGAGAAGTCTGCACGGGGACATACCTATATTCTTGTACTGGTCGATTATGCCTCCAGATATCCGGAAGCTATTCCCTTACGGAATATAAGCACTAAAACTGTAGCAGACTCCATCATCCCGTTTTTCTCACGAGTGGGTTTCCCAAAAGCTTTGATAACAGACCAGGGGACGCAGTTCGTCTCTGGGGTGATGAAGGAAGTAGAAAGACTATTAGGAATCCAGCCCATACGTACCTCCATCTATCACCCCCAAACAGACGGGCTGGTAGAGCGTTTTAACAAAACCCTGAAGAGCATGTTACGTAGGGCCGTTCAGGAGGATGTTCGAAATTGGGATCGGATGTTACCATGGATCCTCTTTGCAGTCCGAAACACCAGACAGGAGTCGACTCGGACATCCCCATTCGAACTCATCTATGGGAGACAGCCACGGGATGTCTTAGACATACAGAGAGAGACCTGGGAGGAAGAGGAGAACGAAGAAGCACCCCAAGCTCGGTATGTCCAATCTTTAAGGGCAAGGATGGAAACGGCCCAACGAATTGCAAATGAAGAGCTGGGAAGAGCTCAGCAAAAGCAGAAGACCAGGTACAATCAGAAGACGAAACTTCGAGAGTTCCAGCCTGGAGACCAAGTATTGGTACTCCTACCCTCCTCAGAGAACAAGCTGTTAGCCACGTGGAAGGGACCTTATACGGTTCTGCAGAAATTAGGTGAAGTGAATTACCTGGTGGAACAGAAAGACAGACGAAAAACCAGACAAAATTATCATATTAACCACCTGAAGACATGGGTTGAACCGCAAAGTGATATATCAGCCGTGTCCGTGACGGAGCCCAAAGAACTAGAAGGGACGCTACCCCCGCACCTGTCCCGGACACAACAGAAGGAGCTCCAAGAGTTCCTCAGCCTGTTTAAGGAATTCTTTTCCGAAAAACCGGGGCTCGTATCGCTTGTACAACATACCATTCGCACTCCTCCAGGGGTGATCATCAGGTGTCATCCATACCGGTTACCCGAGACCCGACGAGAGACGGTGCGAGAAGAAGTGCAGAAGATGTTAGCCGAAGACATAATTGAAGAGTCATATAGCGAGTGGTCCTCGCCCATTGTCTTGGTGCCAAAACCCGATGGATCAAAACGATTTTGTATTGACTTTCGCCGGCTGAATGCCGTTTCCTCCTTCGATGCATATCCAATGCCACGTATAGATGACCTCGTAGAAAGTCTGGGAAAAGCCAAGTACATCTCTACCCTCGACCTCACAAAAGGTTACTGGCAGATACCGCTGAGGAAAGAAGATCGGGTCAAAACCGCCTTCTCTACACCTAGGGGTCTATATCACTTTAAAAGGATGCCCTTTGGCCTGCACGGCGCTCCGGCCACTTTCCAACGCTTAATGGATCAACTACTCCGACCCCACACCCAAGTGGCCGGAGCATACCTTGATGATATCGTGATCCATAGCGAGAGTTGGCAGGCACATATCCAAGACCTCAAGGACGTCTGTCGGTCCTTACAACAGGCGGGATTAACGGCCAACCCCAAGAAATGTTATCTGGCTCAGAAATCAACGCAATATCTAGGGTATGTGGTCGGAGGAGGACTTATATTACCCCAGGAACGGAAGATTCAGGCCGTAGCCGAGATGACTTTTCCTAGCACCAAGAAAGAAGTCCGATCCTTCCTCGGGTTCATTGGGTACTACCGGAGGTTTATTCCCAACTTCTCCACCATAGCCGCCCCTCTGACTGAGGTGCTCAAGAAATATAGCGGGAAGAAAATAGAACCTACAGAAGAGAGGGTCCGGGCATTTCAAAGGCTGAAGCAGAGCCTATGCCAACATCCGGTGCTTCACACACCTGATTTTGAAAAACCATTTAAGCTCCAAACAGATGCTTCGGATGTGGGACTCGGAGCTGTTCTTTCTCAAGAGATAGAGGGTGAAGAAAGACCCGTCATCTATATTAGCAGGAAGTTATTCCCCCGCGAAGTACGCTATGCGACCATAGAGAAGGAGTGCCTCGCAGTTAAATGGGCCATTGACAGCTTGCGGTATTACCTGCTGGGTAGAAAATTCACGCTGGTGACCGACCATGCACCCCTGGTTTGGATGTCCCGCACCAAGGACTCGAATCCTCGCGTGTTAAGGTGGTTCCTGAGCCTCCAACCCTTTTGTTTCGAGGTGTTTCATCGAAAGGGATCGGCACATGTGAATGCCGATTATCTGTCCCGTCATCCAGTCACAGGTCCTGAAACGGGACAGATTCTTAGAGGGGGGATCTGTAACGGGTTGTCGCCTAGCGAGGAAGGAAAGGAAGACGTAGAGGACTTACCTTGGTGGGACGTCACCAGCTCAGGCATCAAGGCGGCTGCTGACAGAGTGATATCCTCGACGTGGACAAGAACAGGACTGGAAGACCACGGCGAATGGCAGGACCACGCGGATAGACACGAGGAGGAGGAAAAGGTGATCGCCAGTAACGGACGGACCTACGTGACATGCTCCGAAGGGAATTCCACAAGCATAGGACAGAGGTCAGCCCGGGATAACCCGGAAACCCCGAGGGAACCGAAACAACCCCGATCCCGCCCAAAAGGGGAGGGGCTAGGGATTCCCCTATCCGTTTCAGGAGGAGAGGGGCGGGACGCGGGGAGGGAAAAGACAACAAAGGGCTGGGCTAAAGAACGGGGGCGGGGAACTAATGCGGTGAGAGAACGCGCCAGAGAGGAGCGGGCAGACAGGGAAGAGAGACGAGAGACAGACAAGCGACCGACAAAAATAGCAGTAATTGGTATTAACTAAACTGACCTTTCTTCTATGTATGAGCTACTGGTGGTGGCCTACACCTTGTATCCTAGTTTCCCATAAATCACATTATAATCATCTTATGTGCCCTAAATCGCATTATAAATACATACATTATCAAAACATGCTCTAAAAAGAGAATATCATTGCCCACTGCATACTAAACTTAAGGTGCAATATATCCTAGTAAGACATAAAGAGAACCTCCTTCCACAGGGTCATCTTACCGTGACTGCGGGGCAAATGTAGGCCCCACCCACCCACTTACATGCACACCGGCAATGGGCACTGAGCCGCGTGTTTTTGTCTATGCATTCATGAAGCACTGATATTCTGAGAGCTGAAATCCAGGATGCTGGAAGTACTTTACCTGGGTGTTAAAATGAGGAGGATGTAGGGGAAATGCAAAGAGGAGCGGGAACCAGCACTGTGTATTGTCTGCTAATTGGGATAGTTCTGTAAGCTACCATTGCACTCCCTAACACAGTCATACACTACTGCACACAGGGAAATAAAAAGGATTTTACAGCCCTGGTCGAAGCGACATTTTGGTCACTCGCCTCTGACCGTGCTCTTAGCCGCAG
>JASBQI010177254.1:0-11493 GCA_030264875.1 Desmognathus valentinei | reverse complement strand
CCGAAGGAAATGGGAACCAATGGATAACAGGTAAATAATGTAATTTAGAATGGAAGGATAGGAATGACTGAGGAATAAAAATGTACAATGCACTGAAAAAGGTGACTTTGTGTCCCATAATGAAAATAGGGGAAGAAGGGAGAAAAATTTGTGTTGCAAGGTGCTTAATCTTCTCTTGTCCTTTCAGATACTAATCGACTATCCCATATAGGTCGGGGACAGACCGGGTGGGGACCGCTGGGATCAATTGGATGAGGATTCCGGAGAGACCACCAGTGCCGGCCAAGGAGAAAGGGAAACAAAAAGGAACTTTACTAGTCCGAAGAGGAACAAGGGAGAACTCAACCGCCCCGGACTTCTTGTGCAAGTGGTTCGAGATTGAGAGCCATGGCCAGCGGAGCGGCAAAGATAGACTAAAAGGTGACACTGAGTCCACAGACAACAAAATCGGCCCGTTGTAGTGAATAAATGGCCTGATGTTTCCCTCCTATAATAAAATCTAGGTGCGAAATACATCTGGAGACACGGAAGAAGAGGGATAAAGGCGTTACAGTGACGCCGTATGTAAGTGCTACAAAGGTGTCTTGGACTCAGGTCCTTTCTAAAATGTGGTGAACACTGGGAGAAGATGCGAACCATGGTCTCTGACATTTTCATCAGATCAAGCAGATAAAGGAATCTGTCTTGGTCTGGTGAAAAGGGGGATTATGTCAGAGATTTCGGCGATCATAACGTTACGACTGTCGTAAGTCGCGCCCATAGGCGTGCAAGTACAAAATATGAAACATGACACACAATGCAGTTGGGAAGCAAACCACACGTGCATAAAGCCAATACCCCAAAACCATGATGTTTCTTTCATTCAAAAACATAAGCATATTTATAATCCCTGAGTCATATAACGAAACACTGAAATGTATCCATGTATATACAAGCGTGGCACCAAATGTTAGGCATTGTTAAATGTAATCACTGGAGTCGCATGATTAGTACTCCAATTGAAGCATGGTGAAAGTATGTGTACAGGTTCAACCCCATAGGATTCAATAGGAGTCTCTGCTAGAAAGACACTGGGGCCTGACAAGGCACTGAAAGGGTTAACGTGCACTGCTAAAAAAATACCAGGGAATTCACTCCGAACTGAGCAAGATCCTGGTGGGCCTCTGTGAAGGAGGATTCTGTTAAGGCCTGTGCGAGGCAGAGACTGGTCTTTGGGGTCAAGGGAGGTCAAAATTGCTATTTCACGTGGGGAGCCGAGCAGGGGAGCTGGCGTTATCTTAACAGAGATGCGGGCCCAGCACGACTGGCCGGCGCCCGGTCAAATAGGAATTTATGTGCAGATTGAACTTCTCAACTGAGCACGTTTTTTTTTAGTGAACAAAGGGAAAACGTGGCCCATAGGATTGCATTGGAAAATCCACATTTCACCAAATTGTTTAAAACCCTGAAATCAGGCAAACATGAGATTTTGAACACACATGGGTCAAGTATGATTAATCCCAGCATATCGAATTCTAAGAAATTGAGCCTCATGGGACCGATTTATTTAAGGAAATCATATATGGTCCACTTTGACACAAGTTAATGAAACATGAGTGCAGAAGGTGATATGGTGGCCTTCAGGCTACAAGGTGAACAAATTATCGGCCCCTGCAGGCCTTGTAAAAATGGATGGGAAGCTTTATGTTCCATGAGGAAAACACGTGCTATTGAAAGAGGGGAACATTGTGATGAGCTGGTGGGTACATACACTGGCGATGCATATCAATTTACAAAAAGTGTAATTATTGACCAGCTAGACAATCATATATGTTTTTCTGTAACTTTTTATAGGAAAAGGATACAATGTTCTAAAACACATTGGCACGTGCGCAATTTAATGCACTCTCAAAATGTACTATGTTATTAGGTTGTAAAGTCCATCGTGTAAAATTTAAGAAGGAAAAATAGAATAAGGACAAAAGTGTGCTTGTTGGTGACGTCAGTAACTTGAGGGGAGGAGAGGAATTCTATCCCTGAGACAGGAGGGGTACACCCTCTAAATAAAAACAGGACGCACACATTTTGAAAGGGGCAGTCAGTAACAGATATCAGATTCGATGAAAGGAGAGAAGCTGGCCGGCCTCCTTCACCCGAAGAAAAACAGACTTCCCCACTTAAGGAGAAGGAGGAGGGAAGGAGAGCCCAGAGCCAGTACCAGGAAGCCTCCGAGCGTGTTTATGGCAGACACGCTGTGAGGGGCTCATTCAACTCAGGGAGCCAGTTGGGGTCCCTGGAGAAAAAGTGTGAGATTCGATGAACAGAACATCCCAGAACACACACGCAGAGATTTAAGTGAAATCTGTGCGATGACTGGGAGTTGCTGCAGAAACAGACCCCCCTTACATTTTAGAGGGAGGGGGAAAAGCGTGCTGCCCAGCCGAGCGGAGACAAGGCCCCACGCGTGCTGATGAGAAAACGTGTGTGGGTCTGTACAATCTCTGAACAAGGCCTCCAGCTAGAAGCCTCTCGAGATGAAATGAGACTCTTGCGAGCTGACCAAAGACCAAGAAGATTTGCAGCAAAAATAATCAGGTACAGAGATGTAATAATTGTGCCACTAGAAGCTATCTTTGGGTGGTAGAAAAGCTTAGGTTAATTGAGTGAAATAGCCAGGTTACCATCCACAGATATAACTGAAGGAATTGAAAACTTTTTAACACTGACTGTGTATTTGTGTAACAGTGTGAAATCTGAGGATAGGTAGATCTTATCAGCTGAGCCTGCCCAGATTTCCATTGTCATTCAAAGACAAGACAGTCAGGGGGATTATAGCTAATTATTGAAACATTGTTTTTCATTATCTCTGATTATTTCACTCAATCAAATAAAAGGTTTAATGATTGGGAATAGAGATGAGTACTACAGAACAATGGGGGAATTACATCCATTGATGGAAAGCTAATGAAATGAAAGGTTGCTGAATATAGAGCCAAAATGGAGTGTGTATAAATGTCTAGATTCTACTATTGTTTGGGAATGCAGGTGACATAAAATCCAGGGAGGCACTTATAGGGTGGTACTTTTATTATTCCCATGTCTGGATTATGTCACTTGGCTAAATGAGACGTAAACAATTTCCTTGCTGCCAATTCAAAGCAGTGGGGAGTTTTTCAATGCAAACACTTCAACCTAGGGCTGAAGTGGGAAATTATAAGGCCATATGAAAGTGAGAAATGTCTAACTTGTGGTCTAAAAGAAATGTGCGCGCGTTTTCATTTTGCAAGTAAAGTGGAACCTCGTGTTTCTCTGTTTTAGAAATCTATACCAGTTAAATGCGCTGAAATTATAACAGTGGTTTCGTATGTATTGGAAATTACTAATTTTGTGACATATTGAATACTCGTTATACTGAAGAAATCAGTGTGATTTTTCTTAATTTGGATTTCAGTGTGATTTTTCTTAATTTGGATTTATGTGTCTAGATAGCCAGGAAAACATTGATTCCTGTTGGTCATGTGAAATTAAATGTATTAGAGTGTACATTGTTTTGCAACGTATCGCAAGGTATAACTGAATTATATGGAAAAAGGGCAGTTATTATTGAAGCCCTGTGTATGCCAACAAATCTTTATTATATAAAAGTAATTTCATTATCTATAGAAAGAGTGTCTGTCTTCTTTTGTGTGAGAGTGCATCATGAGGGAGCTCTATGTGTTTTGGGATTCATATTTAAACTGCTGAAAATTATATTTTGGGGGTAGTAAATCCTGTACACTTGGAAGTAAAATTTAAGGCAAACAGTGGAATTCATTAGAGTTGATACAATCATTCCACAAAATGGAGGTCCCATACCGCGATGGGATTTTAACCCTAAAGTGTAGTGATAGCCACCGGTAGATAATAATTACTAATTATTTGAAAAATAAATATCTAGATTTTTAAGTTTTTTTTGGGAAAAAAATACGGTGGTTATTGCTATTTAAAATTTTCAGTTATGATGACCACCACAAAAGAGGCCCTCATTGAAGTCACTCAAGTGAAATCGCCAATGCAGAGCAGTGATCTCTCAAATGACCTACAGGGTCAAATACACACACTTCAGCAAAGCACTGGTGATATGACCATAGCATTAACAGCTGAACTGGGAAAAATGCGTATACTGTTTAACAACCAAGTAGTTGAATTGTCAAAACTGCAGGCCCAGTTTAAGAACACAGAGTTAGAATTGACTACTGTGAAGGGAAAAGCTGGAGATTTGGCTGAGCAGGTTACAGGTCTGCAGAAGCGAATAGATCAATATGAAATGATTGAGGCACGGCAAATTGATCAATTAGCCAAAATGCAGGGTGAAATACAGGAATTATCAGAAAATAAGGGCAAGTTGGAGATGCGAGTCGCAGATTTGCAAGATATGTGCACGGCTGAGGAAACAAAAATGAACGCACTTCGCGCCGAGCTTGGTCAGGTAAAGCAGACTTTAGCTGATATGGCGGGAGGAAAAAATGTATTTGAAAACGAAATTCGCGGCTGGCGAAATAAATGCGCACAGCTGGAATGGGAGTCGGAACAGCGTGTACAAGTGTTAAACAAGGAATTGTCTCAATGCAAAGGCCGTGAGGGATTTTTGATATCTGAAAATGAAAACCTACAATCACAGCTGACCCAATTGCCGGCCTTGAGATTGCAGGTTCAGGAATTAAGTAAAAATGCTGATGCCCTCAATGTTCTGCTGCCTCCTAGTGGTGAGTTACTGTACAGACCACCCTCTACAGAGCCAGTTCAAAGGCTCAGTGTTTCATCTGCAGACAGATTTGCAACTGGGAGAGGGGATGATACTTTCTGTGCGGCAGATCCCTCCAGTGACGGATCACAGCATGACAGCCCCTTTCCATGGGAAGCCAGGAAAATTGCACAATTATACTGTGAGCATCCTGCCACATTAAGTATTATTACGAAGACAACAACTACATCTAGCTTCACGAACAGCAGGACGTCTGCCGGTAATATTGTAGAAAGATATTCGCCAGTCAATGCACAAGCTAAAAATGCACATATTGGCGAAGTTAATGGGCTTTTGCTAGATTGTGCAGAAGGAAAAAACGTGCGCAGAAATGTCATGTGGGCTAATAATCTGGACAGATTACAATTTGATGGAATTGCAAGGGGGGAACCCATGCAGCCCAACAATGTTGCAGCTCCTCCAGTAGGGGGCGTTGTAAGGGAAAGTAATGCATTAGCCCCAAGCCAGACCATGAGAGTGGGTGGTAGATATGATTTCATGCCATGCCAAGACTCAAGCGGAGATGAAAGTGAAGTCCCCAGGTCTAAAAGAAGGAAGTACAGAAGTAGGAATGTTCCCATGGATGACTTTTCCGAAATTGGACAAATCCAGAAATCATTGACACCATTCAATAGGGAGTCCAAGGTATCAATTCATACCCACCTGGATCTGTACGAGAAGATCATGCGCAGTTGCGGAATTGATACTACTTTTAAAAAGAAAAAGTATCTGTCTCGCACATTTGCAAGTGCTGAGCAGAGCTTCTTTTCAAGCCTTGATCTTAATGACTTTGAAACTTGGTCTGATCTAAAAAGGGTTGTACTACAACGATATTCAAAAACGATAGAGTCAAAACAGAAATCCTCGGTGTCCCAGAGTGTGGGTGAAACCTGCATGGTAGATCAGCTCGGTCTAGAAGCCATGGTAAGACAGGGAAATGACAACCAGCCCAAGGGTGAGAGAGAAAATAATCAGAAAAATGTGAAAGCAAGAAAGGCTGGAGACAGGTCAGATTCTGATGGCCCCAATAATAGCCAACAAAATCAAGGATTCTCTATATCAAAAAGGTATAGAGGGAACAGACCCGTACCGAATTACGTTTATAGGCCAGGTAACAGAAGTAGGAATAATTCAGGTAGCAGCGGAAATGAGCGCATTTCCCAAGGTAGGGAGCATGCAGGTGAACAGAGAGACTGGGTGAGACAAGCGGAACAACAAAATTGGGGGAGGCAAAGAGATAGATCGCCCCCTACAGGTAGAAAGTGGGAGCAACAGCCCTCCAGATTGGAAATTATAGAGAGCCAGGTCAGATACCTAATTGGTGCAATGGATGACTTTCTCCGCGCGCAGGCACAATTAGAAAACACAGCGCGGCGAAGTCAGACACAGGAAAGCCCAGAAGATGTAAATGAATAAGAGACTGGAGGAATGGGCCCCTTTACCGGTCCAGGCACAGGGGGAGCGGCGAGATTGGTGAGGCCTAGCTCCCTGTCTTGGTTGTAGAGGGGGGGGACCCCTCCTTGCAGAATAGTAAAGAGGAACTAGAGAAATGCGAAATGACCAGAGAAATGGTAGTGGAATTTACTGAGGGTGCTCCTAATTCGGGAATATGAAACAGAGGTTGCCCCAGATAAAAAGGAAATAATCTTAAAAAGTGCAAGGCGAACCAGAGATGCCAGACTCAATGCTCATTCAATGCATTGTGTCTGAATCTCTGCCCACAGATATGTGAGAGGCAAACCAGAGATGCCGGACTCAATGCCCATTCCATGCATTGTGTCTGAATCTCTGCCCACAGGTGTGAAAGGCAAACCAGAGATGCCGGACTCAATGCTCATTCAATGCATTGTGTCTGAATCTCTGCCCACAGGTGTGAAAGGCAAACCAGAGATGCCAGACTCAATGCTCATTCGATGCATTGTGTCTGAATCTCTGCCCATATAGGTGTGAGAGGCAAACCAGAGATGCCTGACTCAATGCTCATTCAATGCATTGTGTCTGAATCTCTGCCCAGATATGTGAGAGGCAAACCAGAGATGCCAGACTCAATGCTCATTCAATGCATTGCGTCTGAATCTCTGCCCATATATGTGAGAGGCAAACCAGAGATGCCAGACTCAATGCTCTTTCAATGCATTGTGTCTGAATCGCTGCCTATAGGTGTGAAATTCAAACAAGAGGTGTCAGACTCAGTGATTATTCAATACATTGTGTCTGAATCTCTGCCCATATTTGTGAAAGGCAAACGAGAGATGCCAGACTCAGTGTTCATTCAATGCGCTGTATCTGAATCTCTGCCCGAAGTGGAAAAGGGAGAACAGGACTTCCAAAGGACTGGGGACATTGAAGCCTGCGTCATTGAACGTCCTCCCTGGTGCGAGAAAAGCAAACAGACAGTTTCAGGTATAAAGGTTGAGGCCTCTAACCCTGAATTTCTGTCGAGGTGTGAGAAACACAAACCAAAGTTTCTAGAGACAGAGATGTACCCAGCTATTAGGCCGGAATCTCTGCCCCAGTGGACAAAGTGCTAAGTGAAGCAGCTTGCACTGCAAAATGATCCTGCACATGAGGCAGTGAAATGTAGTGTTACCCCTGCCAGGGTGGCTGCGCTAAGGAATACAGCCATCTCTGAAAATAGCCTTTCAAAAATGCTCAACTCTGATATCATGGTAAAAGAAAAAAAATGCACAGTAAGACTGCTGATTCATCATAATCAGAGATTTTATGCTAGAGTGAACTTGGTGGGAGAGCGTAGTCTTGTGAAGGGAAGATGGTACTGACAAACCGCAAGGACAAAGACTCCAGTTATTATTGGGGGTAAGTTCATGTGGCTTAACTTCCAGATTGTGAAGGGAATCCCCAAACAGTGTCTATATTGCACAAGGCATTCTGCACAGAATGACAGCACTCATTGAGTTGCACCAAAAATGTCTGTGTAGAAAAATATATAAACGTCGCGCCAGTCTTGGGTGTTGAAACCACAATCAGGAGTGATCAAATGGCACCATATGCAGTGGAAATTGCAGCAGCCAAGGAAGTGTTGGTCCCTGCTAATAAATACAAGGCAGGTCACTGTACACAACAAATTGAAGTAGGGAAACACAAGAAGAATTCATAACAGGTGGTAAACAAAATCTTCTCTGGCAAACCAGAAGGAAATGGAAACCAATGGATAACAGGTAAATAATGTAATTTAGAATGAAAGGATAGGAATGACTGAGGAATAGGAATGTACAATGTGAATGAAAATGTTAACCTTCTATCCTATAATAAAAATAGGGGAAAAGGGATGAAATTTGTAGTGATGATGTACTTAATCATCTCTTGTCCTTTCAGACACTAACTGGCCATCCCATATAGGGCGAGTCCGGACCGGAGGGGACCCCTGGGACCCGGTGGGCGAGGACTCCAAAAGACCACCAGCGCCGGCCAAGAAGAAAAGGAAACAAAAGGAACTTCGCTAGTCCGAAGAGAAACAAGGGAGAACTCAACCGCCCCAGACTCATCGTGAAAGTGGTTCGAGACTCCAGGGAAATGGACAAATCGAGGTCGTGGTCAGCAGAAAGGGAAAGATAGACTAAAAGGCGGCACTAAGCCAACAGACAATAAAATCTGCCCACCTCGGTGAATAAACTGCATGATGTTTCCCTCCTATAATAAAATCTAGGTGCGAGATACATCTGGAGACACAGAGAAAAAAGGACAAAGGCATTATGGTGATGCCGTATGTAAGTTCGGCAAAGGAAGTGAACTGTGGGAGGAAAAGCTGGGAACCGTAGTCGCTGACACTTTCATCGGATCAATGAGTTGAACAGATCTCTTTGATCCGGTGAAAGGGGGGATTATGTCAGGACTATCGGCAGTCGTAAAGTTACGACTGTCGTAAGTCGCGCTCACAAGTGTACAGGCACAAAACATGAAGCGATGACACGCAGTGTGGTCTGAGACAAAACAACATGTCCGCAAACCCTATTACCTAAAGCTATGGTGATGCTTCTTTCATTTAAAAATGTGAACACATATAATGCATGAACATATAACAAAGCACTCAAACATATTCGTACATGTGTAGGTGTAGCATGAGATATTAGGTATTTTTGAATGTAATCCCTGGTGTTACACAATCAATAATTCCTGTGAAAAATATGGTGAAAAGTGTGCCCAGAGTTGGCCCCATAAGCTTTAATAGGAGCTTCTGCTAAAAAGGCCTGTAAGCCTACTAGGCACTGAAAGGGTTAACCCAAACCGTTAGAAAAAATATCAGGAAATTCAGTTCGAGCAGAGTGAGGTTTGAACTAAGCAAAGCCATGGTGGGCCTGTACCAGGCACCGACTCGTCTTAAGGGCAAGGAGGTGACTGGGAACTGCCCAAGTTCTGAGGGCCGAGGGAAGAAATATGGTGGTTGTTTAAACACAAATGTATGCACAGCCCGACTCACTGGCGCCACGTCAAAGGAAAATTATGTGCAGATTGAACTTTTAACCAGATCACCATTTTTGAACAGGAACAAAGAGGCAACATCCTGCCATAGGTTTACATTGAGAAATGTACATTCTATTGAATAATTTGAATTCTATGGGTCAGAATGACATAGAAATTTACATATATGTAGGTTTATCCTGATCCTTGCCAGCACGTCGAATTCAAGGGAGCTGGGTTACCCAGTACTGAGTTATGCCAGGAAAAGGCCTAGGACCTGGTTAAATGGGGATTGAGAAAAAGTAAACAAACTTTTTGTTAGAATGGCACACAGGCTACATGAGAATGTAATTTTCACCTTTCTGAAGGCCTCCTAAGAAATGTGAAAAGCCTTACTCTTCCTGACGAGAGTGTGTATCATTGAAAAACAGGGAAAACATAATGAGAAGATGCGTCTGTGCAGTGGGAACAGGTAATCAATATTGAAAAGTGTAAATATTAATTTGCAGGGCTATTACATGTGTTTTTCGATAACTTTGAAAGGGTAAGAGGTACAGTGTTCTGACACGGTTCAATGCGTTCGTCATTTAATGTACATTAAAATGAACTACAGTATTTTTCTCTGAGGTGCATCGTTCAAAAGATATGATTAAAACAAAAAATTGGAATAAAATGAACTAGAGTTGTGATGTCAGCAGGGGCTGGGTGGAGTCTAAAGCTCCGCCCATAATGTCTCCCTCCACGGTGTGATAATAAAACTTCGAACACATGTTGGGAGGGGAATTCGATGAACAAACATTCCAGCACACACACGCGGAGATTCAAGCAAAATCTACGTGGTCGGTGGGAGCCGCTGGAGAAGCAGACCCCACATTCTTGAGGGAGGGGGGAAAACGTGCTGCCCAGCCGGACAGAGACAAGGCCCTACTCGTGCGGATGAAGAGACGTGTGTGGGGTCTGCACAATCTCTGGAAAGGGCCTCCAGCTAGAAGCCTCCCGAGAGAAAATGAGGCTCTTGCGAGCTGAACCCATCTGACCAAAGATTTGCAGCAAAATAATCAGGTACAAATGTATAATAACTGTGACACTGGAATCTGTCTTGGGATGGTAGAGAAACTTAGGTTAATTGAGTGCGATAACCAAGTTACTATGTAAAGATATAATTGAAAGGATTGAGAACTTTAACACTGACTGTTTCATTTG
Organism: Desmognathus valentinei; assembly: GCA_030264875.1. Lineage (NCBI taxonomy): Eukaryota > Metazoa > Chordata > Amphibia > Caudata > Plethodontidae > Desmognathus > Desmognathus valentinei. Next base: position 1,109 of record JASBQI010177254.1, on the reverse strand, counting down.
TGTGACAGTGAGATACCTGCGGCTATATGGGCAGATCATAATCAGCTGAGCCTACCCAGATCTCCATTGTCATCCAAAGGCAATACAGTCAGGGAGATTATAGCCACTTACTGAACATTGTTTTTCATTATCTCTGATTATTTCACTCAATCAAATAAAAGGTTTAGTGATTGGGAATAGGGATAAGTATTACAGAACAATGGGGGAGTTATATTCGTTGATGGAAAGTAATGAAATGAAAGGTTGTTGACAATGACAGTGTGGTACTTTCATTATTCTCGTGGCTGGGTTATGTCACTTGGTTAAATGAGATGCAAACGATTTCCTTTCTGCCAATTTTAAAGCAGTGTGGAACTTTTCAATGCAAATATTTTAACCCAGGGCTGAAGTGGGAATTTGTAAAGGTCATATTTCAAAGTAATCTAAAAAGGGACGTTTAGAAAAAGGAAATTGTGAAGTTGGAAATGCACATGATGGACAAAACGTATTTCTCTGTTTTAGGACTCTATACCAGTTAAATGCGCTGAAAATATAATAGGAATTTGTATGGATTGGTAGTTACTATTCATATTGGAGGAATTTTGTGACATAATGAGTAGTCATTGTATTTTGGAACTAATGTGATTTTTCTTAATTTGGATTTATGCATCATGATATCCAAGAAAATATTTATTCCCGTCATTTATGTGGAATCCAATGAGTCAGTTAACAGACTTGAACAGAATGTTGAACGCTGATAAATGAACGACATCCCAATGTACAATTGAAAAAAAAAGAAAAGAAGGGCAGTTATTATTGAAGCCCTATGTAATGCAACAGTTTTTATTATATAAAAATTCAATTATCTATAGAAAGAGTGTCTGTGTTTATTCACGTGAGAGTGCGTTATGAGGGATCTCTATGTGTTTTGGGATACATATTCAAACTGTTAAAAATTATATTTTGGGGGTTATAAATCCATTTACACTGGGAAGTCATACATATAAAACAAACAGTGGAATTCATCAGAATTGATCCAATCGTTCCACAGAGGCGGGGTCACTCCGACTATCTTCAAGACCGCAATTGCTTTATGCAACTCTTGAAATTGAGTTGCAAATGCAGTTTGA
>JASBQI010166176.1:0-11612 GCA_030264875.1 Desmognathus valentinei | reverse complement strand
TGCTGCCATTGGTGGTGTCAGAACTGATTTGCATATTGGCCTCACTCTGGATGTAATGGCACATGCAGGCCAAAAAAATGATGGCTGAAAGCGGCCCAGGGGTATTCCCAGTGGCTGAGATTAATTCAAGCTTTAATCCATCAACTTTTTGTGTTTTTGATTTGGGATACTTTCTATGGCAAGCAACAACCGCTCCTCTCTCCAGTGCACATGCGATTTTAAGAATGAGATAGAAAGATACAGGCTTAGCCAAGTAATGACTACCATTGCAGTGTGTGTGTTTGTGTGTGTGCGCATGCACATGCGCTTCATGCGTGTGTGTGTGTGTGTGTGTATGTATGTGTGTGATGCTAGACAGCTGTAAAAGCTGGTGACTGTGTTTTTTTATAGAGCTGTGGGAGACACACAGGCTCAGAGGAACCATAGTAGTGGTGTGAATATTCTATGGGTACATAGAAGCAGCAATGGCTCCTCGCTGCACTCTGGTGTTTGTGTGTGGGTGCTGTAAGGTCAGAGGAGCAGCAAGAATTTCAACACGGCGTATGATATGGGGAGGAGAGACAAAGAGAGAGAGAGAAAGATTCTGACTCTCAGGGGAGCAGTAATTGCTTTTGCCAACCTAGGTCTGTGTGATGGAGGCTCGGGTTAGCAATAATGGCTGCTCAAAGGAGTTAACATTTTAACTCCACTGGCTTCAATATACAGATTTTCTTGAAAGGAGAAAAGGTGACCAGCCAGAAGATCATTTTGGATACTCTTAAAGTGACCAGAACAACTATTAAAGCATATACCCTCCATAACAGGCAGGAATTCTATATGCACAAAAATGCACTTTTATAGACGAGCCGATTGTATAAAATAGAAAATGCCTTTTACATATCCCGGATCTATACCTTTTTGGTATCAACCAATACTATGTGTTTCACCTAGTCTGACTGACATGCGTTGTTCTTCGGACAGCTGGTACATACTCACAGAGCAGGAGGCCCATGTTTCTGGAGGGTTAGTGTCTTGCGTGGTGTACTCCTAGGTTTTGACTTTGCACAATCCTGTACTTTACTGCTGCAGAAGAGTGTTGGTTTTCTGGTGTGTACATAGCTGCATTCACACCTTTGCAGGTGAGTTAGTGCCCTGCAGTTTGGCCTTTTATGTATAGAGCAGTCACATGTTTTTTTCTTGGAGGTATTTTTTGGTTTGCATAAAGATTACATCACTGGTGAAAGTATGTAGCTAGTGTTGCCTTTCAAGTGATCTCACCATTCATCTTCAAGTAGTATTGGTTTATTCTTGTTCTGGCTCTTTTCTGTAACATCATAGCTTTGGGTTTGCTTTCATTTTTTGCCAAATCCATTAGATTGTGACATTGTTGTAATTATTTAAGGGTAGTTTGGAGACCTTTTTCTGTTGGCAACAGGAGGTTCATGTTGTTTGACTCTATCGGGCAGTTAATTTTGAGTCTTAGAGCAACAGTCCGATAAATGTTTCTGTTGGCAACAGGCAGTTCATGTCATCTGACTCTATTGGGCAGTTAATTTTGAGTCTTAGAGCAACAGTCCATTTGTTTTATGGCTTTCTAGGATAAATGTCAAGTCAACCATATCCATTCAAACAGTTTTGGGCTTGGGTAAATCATTTCCACAGCGTTACCCTTTCTCCTTGTTTGAAGATGTCTGTCAACATATAGTTACATTTCATACTGCATTATGTTTTGAATTTCATACTTATGCTTACATCATTCCCTTCACACTATAACACTTCCAATGAGTAGAACTTTTTGAAGGTTAATAAAGGGAGGGTATAGTGTTCTCTCCCTTCTTTCCTCTTCTCATTGTCACATCTCTCCACTTCTCTTTTATTTTTTGCCAAATCCATTAAATTGTGACATTGTTGTAATTATTTTAGGGTAGTTTGAAGACCTTTTTCGGTGGGCAACAGGAGGTTCATGTCGTCTGGCTCTATCGGGCAGTTAATTCTGAGTCTTAGAGCAACAGTCCGTCCGTTTTGTGGCCCGCCAGGATAAATGTCAGCTCAATCATATTCATTTCATGCATTTATTCACTCATTTTTTACTCATTATTGCATGAAATTGCGCACAGCCCACGCAAAAAACACAACCGGTCAGATAGCATGGTGAGTAGAGAACTCACTTGTGACATCTGTGCAAGCCTGCTGATGCAGGTTCGAATCCCGGCAGGGCCAACTTATCCTTGGAGGTCGATAAATTGAGCACCACTCTGTGGGGTAATAATGTCATCTGTTATCAGTTGTCTGAGACCCAAGGGTGTGTAGCGCTATATAAGAAGTAAGTTATTATTAAGCAGATTCTCCTTGTGTTTTTTGTGTGTGGCACGCACGATTACGGGTTGTAACCACAAATTAAAAATGCGTGTAATCATGAGTGCCGCACGCAAAATAGTAAAGTTGGTCCCTACCATGCCTAGGGACCAACTTTACTTTTCATTTTGTGAATGGGGCCCAAGGGCCCCATTCACAAAATATAAAACTGTTCGTTAATAACGCTTGAGCGTTATGAATGAAAGGTTTTTTATGAATGGAATCTTTTTACACAGATTCCATTCACAATGCAAATGGCAAAGACTAGTGGCATAGCCAATGCTAGTCTTTGGCATTTGCTTTGTCACAGATCCCATGCAAATTTTATGCACAGGATCTGTGACAAACGCATGAAAAATGCGTATGAGTGGTTTTTCACAAATATTTGCGCAAAAACCCACTCTTACCCATTTTTCTACACAATGCTGCGGGCCGGCCATGCAACATTTTCCGTGGCCGGAGCCCACGCATTATTCTATGCCACGCATTATTTTAAGTGTAACTCTATAACACTTCCAATGAGTCGAATTTTCTGAAGGTTAATAAAGGGAGGTCAACTGTTCTCTCCCTTCTTTCCTCGACTCATTGTCGCATCTCTTCACTTCTCTTCACTTCTTGTTTTTCTTTTTTGTCTTTATCTCTCCTTTGTTCCGTTTCCTTTTGTCTTTGTCAGCCACTGATTCCCTCACTGAACTCTCAGACTCTCTTATCTCACCTGACTATTTCACTGTTCTCTCTTCTCTATTCTCTGTCTTTCCTTCTCTGCTGTTTTTCTGTTTTAGTGGAAATATGTTGTAGTCTCTCCTCCTGTCTCTTTTTATGTACTATTTCTTCTCTTCCACTTTTAGTATTCCTCCTGTCTGGCCATTTCACACTACTAGTCCAAGCAACAAGGATTTTCCTCCAACAAAGGTGTATATAAAGACCGTGCTAGCTCAAAGGTAGAGGAGTAATTGTAGTGAATGTGATAACGGAGAAAAAAATTCACAATTGGATATGTGTTCTCTCTATAATAAGAACAGTATCAATGGTTTAGCTAATTTTTTCTCTAGCCTAAATTGTATGTGTATGTTCTCATGTTTTTAGGAGGCTGTTCTGCTGTGGCTAAAGCCTTCTTCCAGCGAAGGCGGAGGAGAGACAAGGCAGGAGCCTATCTGCGCTGTTTCCACTCTCAGTGCCTCACCTGCACCATCTGGGGTCTCCTGCTAGTCTACTCCCACCACACCACCAGCTGCTGCCAGGGCTCCCCAACACCACGCCAAGAAGGACTCCGCTACTACCAAGGAATCCAGCAGGGCCCTCATTGGCCAACCTAAGACCCGCCTCCGAGAGAGGCTTGGCCGGGCCTGCAAAGAGCCTTAAGCTCCAGGAATCAGCCATCAGGTGAAGCCGCCCTCTAGCGAAGGTGGAGGAGAGACAAGGCAGGAGCCTGTCTGCGCTTGTCTGCATATGGCCGCTCATTCGGTGAGTCATTCTCCTCCATTGCCCCTCGCTGTATCTCATGCCACTACCACCAATCCTGTCATCTTTCTGGCTCCACCAGACAGGTGTGTTCCCCCCATAGAGGACACAGCGCCTGTACCTAGCCCCATCTTTTCAAGCGCTACGGCTTCTCACGACCTGAACCCACTAGCCTAGCCCTTTGTTCCATGTCAGGGGATTGACCCACTCCCTGGTGGATCTTTACCCTTCCTCTCGGAGCCATCATGTCCTACTTTCAATGTCTTTTATCGAGACTCTCGCAGACAGTCCTTGACCCCATTCTTTTGACTCACCATCAACCTCTGTCGCCTCTACCTTCGCCATCTAGTTGGAGTTCTTGCCCCGGTATCTGGGGCAATTTGTTCACATCCCCACCTACTCCTGGTGACACGTCTCCTGAGCATTTCCCAGACGGTCTCCTGGATCTTCCACTCAAGTTCATGCCTGCAAGTGACCACCCACTCAAGTTCATGTCAACATCTCTTCTGCTCACACGTCTGGACCCTCTGCTGAAGATGCTACCGTCGTCTTCTCTACTCACATGACTACTAAGCCCTACCTTAACCCAAAGTTCTCTGAATCCCTCACCCCCTCCTCATCCCCTTGTCCCTGCCCTCTGACCACTCTCCCGCCCTTATCCCGTGACCTAATCTGGCTCATCAACTGCCGATCTGCGTCTAAGCATGCTGACGTGATCTCATATTTGATCTTTGTATCACAACTCATGCTATGCGCGCTCACTGAAACGTGGGTCCAACCAGGTCAAGCCCCTTCCCCACGTGATCTGGTTCCCCCTGGCTACACCCTTGTTTCTGCTCCGCAGCCTCACGGGACTGGTGGTGGAGTCGGAGTTCTTGTTTCCGTGGCTCTATCCACTGATCACATCCGGGACTTTGGCTGTTTCCAATCTTTCGAGTATCTGGCCTTCAGAGAGGGGCCCACAGAACACCTGCATATTTTACTCATTGTGATTTACCACCCACCACACCTTCATGCAGACTTTCTCAAAGAATTCCCCATGTTTCTAGGGTTTAGATCTGGTGTGACCTTGACCTGGACTGCCTTAAATGACCAATTCAAAGGATCTAAGGTTTCTGAAGGTGGCTAAAATATTGTCGGTGCTAAGGGACCAGTGTTGGTTGTAGTGAAACCGGTCATTCCCTGTGTAAATATTGTGTTTGTGCTCACAAATAAATAGGTGCCACTGAAACAGACATCTTCCAACCTTCCATTTAAAAAAGTAGCTGCTTTCAAACCTGGGTTAAAGTGCAGATTTCCTACTAAGATGGTGAAGGGGGATGGGTGCGTTAAGGAACCACATATAAGTGCCCTTTGCATTTCAAGTCAGCCCAACTTCCCCATGCTGGTAGCTTAGGCGAGGACATTAACCTGGTGCCGGACTGGCTGCAGACAACAATGTCTACTGTACATCTTTAAATTACTATTGTAAGTGCATGATTGAGTTATGAAAGCTCTAATATTTCAACAGCATTGAGCAAGGTTCAAAATTCAAAGCTGGGAATCCCAATCCATCCCAAAGGCAACCTTTAATCAAGACTGAGTTGCCCATCTCTGGCCTGTCAGTTAACCTGAGGATGTTCTATCCTCAGAGAATTTCTTCCTGGGAATTTGCTCAACATTCTACTGCCAGATGCATAATTTGGGGATTCTCCGCATTCGAGAGAGGTTTTGCGGGAGACTTCTGGGTTCTGTGGGTTCCCGGGGTTCTGTTAACATAGCCATTGCTTGATAACGCCGTGGCAATGATTCAACCTCCATCTGTGTGTGCAACACAAAATGTGAGTGATTGTACTAAATGATTTTCTGGAAAAAAAAGAATGAGTGGAGAATCTCCAGGTCGGTGTCGGCCCATGAGGTCTTAGCCATGGAAGCAAGTTCCATGCTTTTGATCACTGAAGGAACGGGCTGGCAAATTTTCACTTAGAGGAGCATTTGCCCATTTTCCGCTACTCTCCTGGTCCATTCACTACTGTTTAATGATCGGCCATTTTAATTTGCACTGCGTTTGCTCTGATCCTTTATCTTTTTCTTTGTCTTGTTTGTCTGGTGTTGTTTTATATGCGCCTTCTATGCCTAGGGGCCTCGGGTACAGTATAAATGAATGAATCTATAAACAAATGTGTCTGTTGTCCAAGAGTGTCCTCTATGATTACGATCAAAAATGATTTTACTACCGTCATCTTGAAAAATATGTAGAAAATGCCACTCGAAAAAACCCTTAATGTCCATTCCTTCTGTGCCCTCCTTTACGTCCCTAATTCTTATGTTGATACAAACAGATCTGCGTCCTCTCATTTTTTTCAATGAGATACTGGACCTGGACCTCATGTTGGTCTCAGAGAGGAGACATTTGATTTGTTCAGGTGATGAATGAGTAGCCCGTATTATCAAGGGCTCGTCAGTTTTCCCCCATGACCAACATCAGTAGGCTTGCTTGCCAGATGAATGCAATGGTCTCTGGCAGGCATGTGTTTGCCAAGGGCTGGAGGGGCCGTCGAGCAAACTTGTGTTTTAACTGCTCTTTGATTTTCAGTGTGTACATGAATGTCATGCTCATATATTTCAACTTCTTCTTTCCACAGGTAAGAAGACAATGGCGTTCCCTTCCCCTACTGCCTTTTATGATCACTGGCAGCCTGTCACCAAAACCACCTTCATCAACTGCCACTTAAAACCATTGGCAACCTGTCACCAAAATCACCATCCACAACTGCCATATAACAGGCAGCCTGTCACCAAAATCACCATCCACAACTGCCATTTAATACCATTGGCAGCCTGTCACCAAAATCACCATCCACAACTGCCATTTAACAGGCAGCCTGTCGCTAAAATCACAATCCAAAACTGCCATTAAATACCACTGGCAGCCTGTCACCAAAATCACAGTGTACACTGCCATTTAATTCCATTGGCAGCCTGTAACCAAAATCACCATCCACAACTGTCATTTAATACCACTGGCAGCCTGTCACCAAAATCACCATGTACAACTGCCTTTTAATACTACTGGCAGCCTGTCACCAAAATCACCATACACAACTGCCATTTTCAGCTCTGGCAGCCTGTCACCAAAATTACCATCCACAACTGCCATTTAATACCACTGGCAGACTTTCACCAAAATCACCAACCACAACTGCCAGATAACAGGCAGCCTGTCACCAAAATCACAGTCTACACTGCCATTTAATACTACTGGCATCCTTTCACCAAAATCACCATCCACAACTGCCATTTAATACCACTGGCAGCCTGTCACCAAAATCACCATCCACAACTGCAATTTAACAGGCAGCCTGTCACTAAAATCACAATCCAAAACTGCCATTAAAGACCACTGGCAGCCTGTCACCAAAATCATTGTATACACTGCCATTTAATATCATTGGCAGCCTGTCACCAAAATCACCATCCGCAACTGCCATTTAATACCGCTGGCAGCCTGTCACCAAAATCACCATCCACAACTACCATTTGCACCATTGGCAGCCTGTCACCAATATCACCATCTACAACTGCCATTTAATACCGCTGGCAGCCTGTCACCAAAATCACCATCCACAACTGCCATTTTCACCTCTGGCAGCCTGTCACCAAAATCACCATCCACAAATGCCATTTAACAGCAGCCTGTCACCAAAATCACCATCTGCAACTGCCATTTGCACCACTGGCAGCCTGTCACCAAAATCACCATCCACAACTGCCATTTAATACCACTGGCATCCTATCACCAAAATCATCTTCCCCTCAACTACCAACTAACACATCTGACAGCCTATACCAAAATCGTCAGTTTTAAGGGGCTTTTTGTGAGACCAATTAAAAGATGCCCTCAAAACAGGCACATAAATGGAATGCTGATGAACTCGAGACCCTGGCAGATTCCAGCAACAGATACAAAACAAAACCCAAAAAAGGAGAACCGTCTTGAGAGGGCTGCCATTCGGGACGACATGGCCGAGAAAGCAAACGATGCTGTCTGAGGAACCGGAGACCACTGAACTGGTTGAAGAAATTGAATGGCCCGTGAGCTGAACCAAGAAACAGGAAGCCAATGTGATATTAAGCGCGGCCACACTGGTGGTGTTACGTCGTCACCATGACATAAGACTACTGCAGAAGAAGCTGCACTCTCCACTCTCCAGAAAGCAGAAAAGTGGAGTCGCTGACAGTGACAGAAAAGGCCCAGGTAAGAACATGTGGGTAGATGATATGTAACGTTGTCTCTCTTCACCTTGCAAACTCCCTCTGTCGTTCACGTCTGCCTGCACTGCGGCAACGTCACACCATCTGGCATCTCGCACCTATAATGTATGCCACACACTCATCACAGACTGCACTGCACAGGGGTTTGTCTCCATGGGGACAACCATTCCACCTCCTTAGTATGCCATGCATGGGGACACTGCAATAATGGACCAAAAGAGTTAACGTGATGTGGTCGGGGAAAACGGTGAATGTGGCACATATCTCTGGGACATATTGCAAACATAGTGCTATCATAGAGTGGTCACTGTGTGCCATATAGGATGTTGTCTTGTGGTATAGTGAGTCTGAAAAGTCATCTCAATGTATGTGGACAACAAGAGCAGATGTTTCTGGAGAGCGAGATTATCTGGAATGTCAAGTGCCTCTACTTGGCTTTCCAGATAAAATTGATCTGCCACACAATCAAATCGTGAGAGTTTGCTGTGGCACCTATATTTCCATAGGGCAGCCATCTTTCTGATGTGGCATCCTGTGCCTTGACTTGTCACAAAAGTTTATTTGATCTAGCACACCTGTAATGTTTCCAAGATCCTACCCATAGGCAATGCTGCAGCATATGCGTGGTTCATAACAAGGAAATTAGTAGAGACAGCTAATGTATTGCGTGTTTTATGACAAATGTATCACAAATGTGTAACAGTTGAAAACAGCAAAAACCTGCTTGGTGTAACACAGTGACCTCAATGTCTGTAGCCATCATTAGAGCCAATACCCAACACCCATAGCCATTATCTGACCAGATTTGTATGAGGAGGTTAGGAGTTGGGTGCAAGTCACTGTATTGTTGTAAAGCTCAGCTGCAAAATAGACTCACTCTAAAGGTCTGCTCATGGCATCCTGTTTTAGTTTGCGATCTGTGGCCACTGACTCATCTGTATTTGGTCATTAGTTTTCTGTGTTTATGTTACGCTGTAGTGAGAAGGTATCCTGGCATTACATTGTGCCTAGAATTTTTTTATTATTGTTTTATTACATTTTTAAAAAATGCAAGATGTAAATATAAATACACCAATAACCAATTCGTTCAATGTAAACCATTAATTATAAGCACTAGAGTTTTAGTTCTTGCCAGTGTGGTAAGGTCTCTGTTAGGGTTCCTGGTGATTGCAGCACAGAGAGTTCAGCCTGGAAGAATTCAGCGCAAATTCCTCCACACTGAACTCCCCCTCATGCTGCCCTTTACCCGTGGCCCCCAAAAGTGGGGTAGACTCTTACGGGCCCCCCTTCTTTTATCCCACCTCTGCCCCACACTCTTTTAATTCCTGTCCCCTAACCAATCGGCACTAAGGGGTTCTTGCACTAAGCTCTCAGTGCCGAATTCACCCGGGCCCTCCGTTAGTTGGTGAAGAGCCTTAAGGTAGTCATTCCCAGTTCCACGCAGTTCATATCCAACCGAGCCTCATAAGCAAGCGTATCAACATTTATTTCTGGTGTTGCACTAGGACTCATCTTGTAATAATTCTTAATTTGACCATACAAAAACCTAAACTAATGTAACCAAATCCCATCTACCTCCAACAAGGCCCTTGGACTAGTGGCATGTCTAGCATTTCATTATGTATCTGTGTCTCCAGAATTGTCTATCCTTTTGTTGCTGCTTTTAATAATTGGAAAATGTAGCATGATTCTAGCTCTCTTGCTTCTCTTTGTCTAGTGGGTCTGGACTTCTGGTATGTGTTGGTCTTCTGTCACTGTCAGGAGAGGAAGTTTGATGGCTTATTATGAGTTTCCAGTCATTTCCTTTCAAAATATTAAATGTTGCTGTTCTTGGGGTGTACTTAGAATTGCAAGATTCAGTTTTTAATGTTGAGGAACTCTAGGTGTTCAGTCTGGTCTGCCCAACATACGATGTTGAGATAGTTCCTGTGGACCTTTAATACTTGTGTGCTAAGCGGGAGGGGCATGTTTTCCTTTGGGCTAAGGGCGCTTACTGTACTCCTAGGCGTTGACCGGGCTCCATATTGTGTTGCCATTTGAAGAGTGCTGGTTTTGTGAAATGTCCAATACTTGTAGCCACAGTTTTCCTAGGTAAGTCCATGCCTGTAGTTCGGCCTGATATGCATTAATTCACATTGATTTCTTGCAGATATCCTATGACACATTAAAAAAAAGCGAATATATATGTTTTTTATAGCCTATTCAGTGGCGTCACCGTTCACCTTCAAATAGTAGAGGTTTGTTCTTACAGTAGCTCTTTTCTGATTTCTTTTTTTGTAGTGGCAGGGATTCACAAAAGGGTAGTAAAAGCTTGAACATGATGTAAAAATTCCTCCAAGTCAGGACTATGCTGCATGTCACAAAAGTGCCTGAATGCTTCAGTAATCTATGCAGCAGACGAACAAGTTACATTCCATTCAGCCGTGTTCCTGGTGATAATGTGGGTATGGTTATAGTGCTGCCCTGCTGGTGTCTGTGGGTTCCGCACAGGAGTCAATAGCCAGGGCATTAATGGGTATCCCGAGTCCCCTGTAGGATGAGATTGAATGTGTCAGAGTTGGAACATGTATTTAAGGATCAGTTCCTTTGCAGAGGGTGCCCGTGCATGCTCACCTTGTGCAAACCCAGTTTCTTAGCAGCAATGTCCCTTATGCCTCCTGGGCATGGTGCTCTGTGTGCATTTGTGTTTCCTGGGATTGCTGTGCACCTGTTGGGTGTAGTGTCAGGTGAGGTGCCTAGCGAGGGATGGGTGGAGGGGTGAGGGGCATGCATTCTATGGAGTAGCTGTGATGTCTATTTGTACTCCCCCAACAAACACAATCCTTGTCCCGCTCTCCTCTCCTTGAAGTGATACAGAGAATTTGATGGCATCATGACATGACCCTCGGTAATGTACTCTGACCTGTTGGATGCAGTGGTCACAGTCACACACCATCTGCAAGTTGATTGTGTACTGCATCTTCTGATTCCTGTATGCAGCTTCATGTTCCACGGGTGGTACTAGGGCCACATGGGTACATTTAATGCTGACTGTAGTCTGCAGCATGCTGGCTATCACTTAGAACGTGGTCTTGTTCCTGGTGATGGCAGCCTGGTCTCGGGGCATTTAGATGTGCTGATGTACATGACATAGCATGGCTGCCATGACCTGTGCAAGGATCCAGGAAAATATTGGTTGGAAGAGGTCATGTACCATGCCTGTTGTATGTTGGTATGACCCAGTGGCACAATAGTGGAGAACTGCAAGGATTTTTAGGTTGGGTGGAATGGCTGTCTTGATCATTGTTCCCATCTCCAAGTCCACCTCTGTCTCTCTCAGTACGGTCATGATGGTCCCCATGTCTAGGCGATATGTCCGCAGGATGACTTCTGGACTCATCCATGTGGTGGTGAGTTTCTCCCGAGGGATGTTTGGCCTTCGGTGGCACCTGCGGTGCACTTGTGGTCCGGCTGGAGATGGTGGGGGCACTGGTGATGTTGCACCTGGTGGTCTGGGCATGGGCCTTGTGTGCCCCTGTTTGTGTAGGGACCAGAGTGCAAGCAGTATGGCCTAGAGGTGTAGG
>JASBQI010155097.1:0-11679 GCA_030264875.1 Desmognathus valentinei | reverse complement strand
GCAACTAAAGAGGACATTTGCCATATTTTCTCATGTCCCTTTAAGACTTTTTATACATTGTTTCTCCAGATGATATCAGTTCATTATGAACATCAGCGCACTCAAGTTTTTCTTAATGCAAGTTTTTTATCCCGCTGCACTCCTCTCCATTGTGGAGTTTAGTAGCTGTTGTAGCCTCCTGGAAGAAGGGAAATCTTTGCTTCCAGGCGTCTTGTTTTGTCCAGTGGACAGTTTCAGGACCTGGTGTGTCTTTCACATTCTGGTAAGATTTCAGATTTCTTTCTTTCTCATTCTTCAAAGAAAGAGCTGAAGGAGTCTCCTTGTTTCAAGGATTCTTTTCTGTCTGTTGCAGCATTTACATCTAGAATTTCGGACGGGTATCCCTGTTAATCTTTGATTTCAGGATCACCTTGTCTTATGTTCTTCAAAAATTGCTTCTCGTAGTAAAAGGTTTTCCTTTTGCAGAGTGCTCACACTTTAGGTATATTTTATGGCATAGACACCTTCCCCCTTGGGTTGTGGTGTTTTAAGTAATCCTTTTCTTAAACGTTTTAACAAACTTGTTTTTGGTTAAAACTTTCTAAGGATTTTTATTATGGGAGAATTCCACTTCCTTTGGTTACACGGTTATTCTCCCTTCTGTTTTTAAGCTAGTATTAATGATGGTCTTTGACAGTCATGTTTATGCATTTCATAGACAATTCCTGTGCTCCCTGTGAGATTGTTACAACTTATTGTACTTTCAATTTCCTCATGCAACCATATCGGCCAGTTTTGCTCTGGACTTATGGACATACTACACTGTAGGTGCCTGATCTCCTCTGATCTCAGAACCTAACATAGTTAGGCCACGTTAGTACTTGTACTGGATACCACCTGGAAATTCTTATTTTCTGTATCTTTTTCACAAGGATATTGGATTTAATATCTTTTGACTCAGTTCATATAATTCTCTTCAGAGCTTTTTTCTGTTTTAGAGTTGAAAGATTCTTTTTGAATCTTTTCTCTTCATTAACCTTAAGCTCTCCATTTGGTGAGTTTTAGGGTTTTTTCTCTTAGAATCCTGGGAAAGAAATAGATTCTTTGTTTTCCAAAGTGGTAATCTTTTCTTTCGATAAAAATCTGTTCCTCTCCCTTTGGGGAAGATATTCAATGCCTTTTTTTCTGGGGATCACCTTGTGCTCCTTAGAACACGCAAATTGACATTTCAAATGAATGAAAAGTAGTTCAGTTAACAGACTGATCAGATTGGTACATCTGTTGTAGTTGGCACATAAGGAGAATCTTCTTCCTTTATACTGCTATTTGACAAGTAACATTTTATTTTACGTTGTTCTCCCATTCTGATTATCATACTTTAAATATTTTTGGGGTTTTTAACACTCCTTGGTTTCTTATATTATTCTAAGAAACTTTTGAGTTGGTCTATTTCTCAGTACGTTATATGTTCTTAGACAGGTTAAGACTTTAAAGGCACTTTTTGTGCTTTAAAAGCTATTTTACTTGGTGTCTCAGACACTGACATTTTTTTCTCCACAGCATCAGATGCTGCTTTGGTTGTGGTTCATGATGAGGATTCTGGAAACCCCCTACTATCCATCAGAACCAACGTTACCTGAAGGTACATAACTAGTTCTTGAAATTAATAGTGGGTTTCCAGAATCCTCATCATGAACCATGTTATCTTGTAAGTTCCAACGGAGAGCTGAAAACTTTTCAGAGCCCCCTCTTCTGGAGTCTGATGCTGGTGCACAATGTCAGTGGGTGATGAGCTGCAGCTGACGTTAGGCACTGGTAGGTGGCATCCTCATCCCATTTTCTATATAGGCACCAGCAGGGACCACCTACGCCAGTTCCTTTTTTCTCCATACTTCCAGATACTAGAGAGCTAGGGAAACCATTTCTCCTTGTGAGAGAATTTTTTCTACATAGTTGGGCCTAGTTTTTCTGAGGAAAATGTCTTTTATGGCCCATGGCCTCAAGCAGTGCCGCAAGTGCCACAGGATGATGTCGGTCACCGATCAACATTGTCAATGTCTGCGGTACTTGAGACCGATCGACTGCCAGGCTATGACACTGAAAACTTTGTCAGAGCACTGAGCCAAGCTCGCTGCGGGGCCGCTGGAACATCGCAAGAGAGGTACGTCCTTGACTCCTTGCAGTTACGTGGCATCTCAAGGTCGATCCCCAGGACCCAGAGGTTCCAATGTGACTTTGGAGGAAGAGAGCCAGCTCCTCAACATACCTTGGGGCTCTCCTCATAGGGCCTTGGTGGAGCTGTTAAGGCTGCACCACCACACATCTGGTGACCACTTGGGCTCGACCTCCTCCCACTTTTGCATGAGGACCTGGGAGCTTTGGCATTCTGGGTCCTCGGCCTCTACCTCCCAGTGTGCCCACTCCCGCTCCTCTCAGCATCAGTCCTCGATGCCATGGGGCCCTGAGGGTCAACACCGCCCCCAAATTTCACCTTCCCGGGTGTCACTCTCAACCCCCCACAAGTTGATTTTCATTTCCAGGCACTTCCTGCTTCTCCCAGTGTGCTGTCTGTAGAGCAGGTTGGTAGGCAGTGCCAGGAGCTCCTTAGGTGCCTTCCTCCCTCATTGCTCCCTTGGGCTACACAGGCTGCTAGTGCACCAGATCTTGCTACCCAGGGAGCAACTCCCCCATTTCCTTGGAGCTGGCAACCCTTAGTCTTAGGTCTGCACAGGGCCCCCTAACCCCACAGGGGGTCGTGGTAGGGCCAACACCAGGGTAGGGCCTGCTGGGTCCACTGTAACTGGGGTTTCTGCCCAGGTGTCCACAGGGGTTACCTTTGCAGATAATATTCCGGGGTATACCTGCTAGGCTGGGGAGGGGGCCACTTTGGACCTCAGGCCCTGCAGTTCCTCACACCCCATGGGGTCAGGTTCTGCTTGGGCTCACTCTGATCTACCATGTATTTGGGAGATCCTGGTGCATTCAGATGGAGAGGGAGGGTCTGATGTGTTGCCTGTTCCTGGAGGCCCTGTTCAGACCCTCCATGATCAGCTGATATATGCCAGTGGCCTTGACATGTCGCCTGATAGTGAGTTGGCTGAACCAGAATCTGGCTTCTACCCCGTACAGGATACTGGTTACTGGCATATGTTTAAGCAGGTCACTGACACTCTGGGGATTCAGCTCCCTGCCCCAGAGAGGATGACCAATTCCTGACAGATCTTGGATGCACCTGAGGCTAGGGTGGCCACAGCTATACCTTTTTGCCCGGCACTGTCTGAGCCCACCCTTTGCTTCTGGGAGCACCCCTGTAGTATTTCTGTGTTTAATCCCAAACTTTCCCAGAAATACAAGGCCTCTGCAGGGGACCTGGCATTTGTACATGTCTGTCCTTCGCCGGAGAGTCTAGTGGTCCAGGCAGCGACTGTACAGTCGGGAGTGACCACATTCCCTGTTCTTCCACCAGACAGGGACTCTAAGCACCTCGAGGTCTACGTGAAGAAGTCCTATGCTTCATGTAGTTTGGAGTTGCAGTCCTTAAACGAGAGCTGCACGCTCGCACGCTACACTGATGCCATTTTCAAGGACATCCAGAATCTTGTGGAACACCTTCCTGAACACTATCAGGATGGAGCTGCCCATCTGGTTGCCGAGGGCTTGGAGACAGCAAAGCAGACTTTGCTCTGTGGCCTGGATGCATCCAACACAATGGGTCGGTCCATGGCCACTTCGGTATCCATGCGGCATTGTGCATGGATACGTATATCACTCTTCTCCCCAGACATACAGTCCAAATGTTTGGACATGCCCTTTGACAGTGAACACCTCTTTTGTGCTAAGACAGATGAGGTTCTGGAGAGGTTCAGTATGACGCACAAGATGGTACTGAATTTCGGGCTGCCCAAACCTGTTGCCAAGTCGTTCTCTTTCCAGAGGAAATGGTCTTGGCCTGGTAAATCTCAGTTTCTTGCTGCAAAGAAGCAGCAGCTTCCGCTGCTGTCCAGAGACCTCAGAAAAGGCTGTGTTAAGGGTCAGAGATCCACACAACAGAGCCAGTCCATAGAGGTGAAGGAGGTTGTCCTTGCCCCGCAGCAGTTGTCTTGACCTTCCTGCTACCTTCCATCCCACCCAGTCAGCAGAGTTAGCTGTCGGGGTTTGTGAAGAGGTGGGGTTAAATCACCTCTGACCGGTGGCTCCTATAAATCATCCAGTCAGGGTCCTTTCTCCCATTTCAGATCAGACCTCCCTCTCCCAGTTCCTATGAAAACGCAGAAGGACCACATATGTGTCCTGAAGCAGGAGATGCTCTCCTTCAGAAGGGAGCTGTTCAATCGGTGCCCATCACCCAGAGAGGCCACTGGTGGGACTCCTGTTACTTCCTGGTTCCCAAGAAGGACGGAGGCCTCCATCTAATCTTGGACCTGAGAAGACTGAACCAGCTCATGCAGAAGGACAAGTTCAAGATGTGCAGGCTGTCCCAGGGAGATTGGCTGGTGTCATTGGACTTGAAGGATGTGTACTTCCATATTCCCATCAACAAGCCCAACAGAAGTATTTGCCCTACATGGTGGTGGGGGAGCTCTACCACTTTTGTGCCATGCCCTTCGGCCTCACCTCAGCCCCTCGTGTTTTCACAAAGGTGCTGGAAGGCCAGCTCAGAAAAGAGGGCATTCATGTATTCACCTTCCTCAATGACTGTCTCATCAAGACATCGTCGGAGGATCTGGAACTGTCAACCAGTGCACTGTGGATTCCAGAAGAATCCTTTCAGCACATCAACTTGTTCGAACACAGAGCGATCAGGCTGGCCCTTTGTTCCATCCTCCCTTCTCTGCGTGGAAGATCAGTTCTGGTCCTCACGGACAAAACCATGGTCATGCATTACTTAAGAGGAGGAGTGGGGTCCTTGCGGATTTGCTGGGAAGCACTTCTTCTCTGGGAAGAACCTCTTCTCTGGGAGTGGGCCATCCTGCATGACATTCATCTTCAGGCTGCTCATCTAGCCAGGGAGGAGAACGTTCAGGCAGATACTGTTGCCTCTCCTTGGTCTCCCACGAGTGGGAGCTCCATCAGCAGGTTCTCCAAACCATTTTCCGTGCTTGGGGCAATCCGCAGGTTGACCTATTTGTGACAGCATAAAACAGAGTGTCAGCTGTTCTGCGCCAGAGTGTACCCTCTAAAAGGTGCACTCGGAGATGCATTTACAATATCCTGGTATTTCAGACTTGTGTACGTGTTTCCCCCTCTATCCCTCAACAGGGAGGTAGTGACACGCCTCAAGATGTACAGATTCCAGATGATTCTGATTGCACCAGATTGGCCCTGGCGAGTCTGGTACTCGGATCTGTTGGAACTCAGTGTGACCACTCCGATCAGACTGCCCCATCGGGCAGACCTGCTGTCGCTGCAGGGGATCCAGAGAGCCTCCAGCTGCACACCTGACTTCTGAAAGGGTGAGATATAGCCACTAGGATCTAAATTAAGATGTCCTGGAGGTCATCACGGCTGCAAGCAGACCCACTACGAGAGCCCTCTACAAAGCCTGCTGGCAGCGGTTTTGTGACTGGTGTTCCACTTTTTATAAAGATCCGTTTAACTGTCCTGTCATTTCAGTCCTGAGTTTTCTGTGTCATCTTGCAGATTCAGGGCTGAATACCACTACCATTCGTGGATCTGTAGCTGCCATCTTCCCCCCGCTCTCCTGATGAGAGATTTTTATTTCAGATTGGACTGTTAAAACAGTTCTTTAAAGGACTTGTAAATGTTTCCTCCCAGGCCCAATCCTTTTGCGCCATGGGATTTAAGTTTAGTTTTTTCTGTGTTAAATGGTTTGAACCCTTACATTCTATTGACATTCAGTTACTATCTTGGAAAACCATTTTCCTTATAGCAATAACCTCAGCTCGCTGCATTAGTGAGCTTCAGGCTCTCTCAGTTGATGAGCCTTACACCAAAATTGAACGAAGCAAAGTGATTCTAAAAACAAAACCATCTTTTCTTCCCAAAGTTGTGTCCCCTTTTCATTTGTCACAATCTATTGTCCTGCCTGTTTTATATCCTCTTCCCCATTCCAGGCATGAGAAGAGGCTTCATCGCCTTTGTCCCAGCAGTGCGCTTATTTATTACATCTCACACTCTTCGGAGCACAGGTATGACTGCCAACTATTTGGAAACTGACGTCCCTTTCCTCTTGTCTTTATAGCCTACAAACAAACCTTGTCCAGGTGGGTGGTTTGTCTCACCAGAAAATGTTATGAGATTGCAAATAAAACTCCTCCCAAGGTGATCAGAGCACACTCTACCAGAGGTGCTTCAGCCACCACTGGCTTCTTGTGTAGTGTTCCACTTAAAAAGATCTGCCAGGCTGCTACCTGGTCATCTGTGCTGACTTTTACAAGACATTATCTTGACGCTATTGCAAAGGGTGATGCTTTATTTGGCAGCTCTGCTTTACAATTCTGTAGCCCACTCATGAAAACACTGGATAGGTTTTCTTATTTTCTGTATTCATAAATATGCTGTAATATTGTACTTATTGTGTATAAGAAGCTGACATTTACACCACAGCAACAGTACACTGCTTTGGTAACAGTTCATGATGAGGAGTCTGGAAACCCACTATACATTGGAAGAACTAGTTCTGTACTTTCTGGTAACATTGGTTCTGATGGATAATAGGGGATTTCCAGAATCCTCATCAAATGCCCCCAGCCTTCTCTTCCAAATTGTCAGTGTAACGATTAGAGAAAAAACTGAACACTAACCTGAGGGTGGTTGGGCTGGTCAAGTACACATGATGATTAAGGGTCAACGTCTGCCACCCAGGAGTGTTAGCTACTATCCTGGGAGGCCGGCGCAGCCAGTAGGGATGATTGGGTTTTTCAAAGTCTTCTGAGTTTGAGGGTAATGCTTCGTTTAAATAGCTGGATTCCTGCCCACGTGAGTCTTCTAAAGGTGAGGGGGAAGTCCGGAGGATCTGTAAAACAGGATGAAAGGTATAAGTATATCTCGAGGGATATCTTATTACTCTTAAACTTACTAACACAGACTATGGTGTTCTTTGGACCCACATTTAACTGCCTGGTGCTGGGCAGAATAAATTAATCTCCACTCAGTTTGAACAGGTCCTACCTGTGGGAGTCAGAAGTTAGGGAATCAACTCTCTTTACATTTAACTTTTCATCCACATGTATCCTCAACTCTGGATACGCACACCACACCTCTCAATTGTCTATAATATCTGTAATTCAAAGGATATTGGTAAAGTCCTTATGTAGTTTTTAGTCACTGTGGATATCGGCTGCAGTTTGTTAATGTCGTGCACAAACCCTGGAAGAGGGGGCTTTGAAAGGCTTTCTGCTCTCAGTTGGACCATTGAGATCACATGCTTCATGATGAGGATTCTGGAAACCCCCTAATATCCATCAGTTCTTTAAATTGATCTGTTTATATTGGTCTGTTTATATTGGTCTGTTTATATTGGTCTGTTTATATCGGTCTGGTTAAATCGGTCTGGTTGAATCGGTCTGGTTAAATCGGTCTGCTTATATCGGTCTGCTTATATCGGTCTGCTTATATCTGTCTGTTTATATCTGTCTGCTTATATTGGTCTGCTTATATAGGTCTGCTTATTTCTGTCTGCTTATATCGGTCTGCTTATATCTGTCTGTTTATATCTGTCTGTTTATATCTGTCTGTTTCTATCGGTCTGTTTATATCTGTCTGCTTATATCGGTCTGCTTATATCGGTCTGCTTATATCTGTCTGCTTATATTGGTCTGCTTATATCTGTCTGTTTATATCTGTCTGTTTATATCGGTCTATTTATATCGGTCTGCTTATATCTGTCTGTTTATATCTTTCTGCTTATATCTGTCTGTTTATATCTGTCTGTTTATATCTGTCTGTTTATATCGGTCTGTTTATATCGTCTGCTTATATCGGTCTGCTTATATCGGTCTGTTTATATCTGTCTGTTTATATCTGTCTGTTTTTATCGGTCTGTTTATATCTGTCTTGTTATATCGGTTTGGTTATATCGGTCTGTTTAAATCGGTCTGTTTATATCGGTCTGCTTATATCGGTCTGCTTATATCTGTCTGCTTATATCTGTCTGCTTATATCTGTCCGCTTATATCGGTCTGTTTATATCGGTCTTTTTATATCGGTCTGTTTATATCGGTCTGTTTATATCGGTCTGCTTATATCGGTCTGTTTATATCGGTCTTTTTATATCTGTCT
Organism: Desmognathus valentinei; assembly: GCA_030264875.1. Lineage (NCBI taxonomy): Eukaryota > Metazoa > Chordata > Amphibia > Caudata > Plethodontidae > Desmognathus > Desmognathus valentinei. The sequence continues at coordinate 3,459 of JASBQI010155097.1, read as the reverse complement.
GTTTATATCTGTCTGGTTATATCGGTCTGTTTAGTTCGGTCTGTTTATATTGGTCTGTTTATATCAGTCTGCTTATATCTGTCTTTTTATATCTGTCTTTTTATATCTGTCTGTTTATATCTGTCTGTTTAAATTGGTCTATATTTATCTGTTTAAATCTGTCTGCTTATATCAGTCTGGTTATATCGGTCTCTTTAAATCGGTCTGCTTATATCTGTCTGTTTAAATCGGTTCGCTTATATCTGTCTGCTTATATCTGTCTGTTTATATCTGTCTGTTTATATCGGTCTGTTTATATCGGTCTGTTTATATCGGTCTGTTTATACCGGTCTGCTTATATCTGTCGGCTTATACCTGTCTGCTTATATCGGTCTGCTCATATCGGTCTGCTCATATCGGTCTGCTCATATCGGTCTGTTTATATCGGTCTGCTTATATCGGTCTGCTTATATCGGTCTGCTTATATCGGTCTGTTTATATCGGTCTGTTTATATCTGTCTGTTTATATAGGTCTGTTTATATCGGTCTGTTTATATCGGTCTTTTTATATCTGTCTTGTTATATCGGTCTGGTTATATCGGTCTGTTTAAATCGGTCTGTTTATATCAGTCTGCTTATATCGGTCTGCTTATATCAGTCTGGTTATATCGGTCTGTTTAAATCGGTCTGCTTATATCTGTCTGCTTATATCTGTCTGCTTATATCTGTCTGCTTATATCTGTCCGCTTATATCAGTCTGTTTATATCGGTCTGTTTATATCGGTCTGTTTATATCGGTCTGCTTATATCAGTCTGTTTATATCAGTCTTTTTATATCTGTCTGTTTATATCTGTCTGTTTATATCTGTCTGGTTATATCGGTCTGTTTATATTGGTCTGTTTATGTCGGTCTGCTTATATCTGTCTTTTTATATCTGTCTTTTTATATCTGTCTGTTTATATCTGTCTGTTTATATCGGTCTGTTTAAATTGGTCTATATTTATCTGTTTAAATCTGTCTGCTTATATCAGTCTGGTTATATCGGTCTGTTTAAATCGGTCTGCTTATATCTGTCTGTTTAAATCGGTTTGCTTATATCTGTCTGCTTATATCTGTCTGCTTATATCGGTCTGTTTATATCAGTCTGTTTATATCATTCTGCTTATATCGGTCTGTTTATATCGGTCTGTTGATATCTGTCTGTTTATAACTGTCTGTTTATATTGGTCTGTTTATATCGGTCTGTTTATATTGGTCTGTTTATATCGGTCTGCTTATATCTGTCTTTTTATATCTGTCTTTTTATATCTGTGTGTTTATATCTGTCTGTTTATATTGGTCTGTTTAAATCGGTCTGTTAATATCTGTTAATATCTGTCTGCTTATATCTGTCTGTTTATATCTGTCTGTTTATATCGGTCTGTTTATATCGGTCTGCTTATGTTGGTCTGCTTATGTCGGTCTGCTTATATTGGTCTGTTTATATCTGTCTGTTTATATCTGTCTGTTTATATCTGTCTGTTTATATCTGTCTGCTTATATCTGTCTGTTTATATCGGTCTGTTTATATCGGTCTGCTTATATTGGTCTGCTTATATCGGTCTGTTTATATCTGTCTGTTTATATCTGTCTGCTTATATCTGTCTGTTTATATCTGTATGTTTATATCGGTCTGTTTATATCGGTCTGTTTATATCGGTCTGTTTATATCGGTCTGCTTATATCGGTCTGTTTATATCTGTCTGCTTATATCTGTCTGTTTATATCTGTCTGTTTATATCTGTCTGTTTATGTCTGTCTGTTTATACCGGTCTTTTTATATTGGTCTGTTTATATCTGTCTGCTTATATCTGTCTATTTATATCTGTCTGTTTATATCTGTCTGGGTATATCAGTCTGTTAAAATCGGTCTGTTTATATCTGTCTGTTTATATCTGTCTGTTTATATCTGTCTGTTTATATCTGTCTTCTTATATCTGTCTGTTTATATCTGTCTGTTTATATCGGTCTGTTTATATCGGTCTGTTTATATCGGTCTGTTTATACCGGTCTGCTTATATCTGTCGGCTTATACCTGTCTGCTTATATCGGTCTGCTCATATCGGTCTGCTCATATCGGTCTGCTCATATCGGTCTGTTTATATCGGTCTGCTTATATCGGTCTGCTTATATCGGTCTGCTTATATCAGTCTGTTTATATCGGTCTGTTTATATTGATCTGTTTATATCGGTCTGTTTATATTGGTCTGTTTAAATCTTTGCCCTGCGAGGCCGGGTCCTGTTTGGGTTACTGTGTGCCTCTCCACAGGTGGGTAACTGCACCAGTTGGGAGAGGGTAGTGATGACTTGCTACCCATATCTTTGTGGGTGCTTGTCAGATCCTCCTTTTTAATACAGTCTGCCAGTGCGCTTGGTTTGTGCTGGGCTTCACATACATAGTAGAGTTGTCTCACAGACTACCCTGTGCCATCTCTGGTGGGTGTTTCTCTTCTTTTCTGTAAACTATGCAATCTTATTGTATTCTTTTTTCTTTCCATCTGAATTTGGTGACTGAATATCTATGATTCTTGAATGGCGATAATAGTTTAGCTTCATTCCATTGGTGTTCTGTTGGAGGACATCAATTTAATGTCTCCACATGTAAATATAGTTAGTTCTACAGAACTGTTATCCAAGTTTTTTATGGTTCTGGTACAAGAGGTCTTGTACACAGGGTACATTTAAGTCACTGTTTGACTATTCTCTCTGAAGAATGGTTTTATTCTTCCTGGCTGAATAGTCTGATTCATATCAGATACTCGTGCAACCACCAATATCATCTCTTGGTTGATTAGGAAATCATTCTTTATTCCTTTGACCTTCCCTAGTTCCCCTTTGGGATTCTAGAGCTTTATAAGTCTCCCTATTGAGTATAGTCCATCTAACATACAGTTTTAATTTGTGTAACTATCTGTTATGAGTATGTGTTAGTGGTAGGACGTTGCTGCTGTCCTCCTTAAGACTTGTGGTATTGATTCTCTGCTATCTTTCCCTTTAGAAAGACGGGATTCAGATAAAGCAGTGGGATATACTATAGCTTTAAAAGCTGATGTTAATTCGATAAAGGTCTGGAACCTTTGTTCCTTACTATGGCCTTTTTCATTCTATAGCTAGGTTCTAACTGAGACATTGGTTTTTCTGTTTGAATTGATAACCAGTAGGTTTCTCTGTTTTGACTTGTAATCCTACAATTGTATTGCCAGTCTACGCTGGTTCAGCTCCTGTGAGACAGTTTAACTACTGTGTGTGTATCTTCACTTTGGCTACACTTAGAGGGTTCTTTCTTCTCGTGTCAACATGGTATGTAGCCAACTCACTTCCCTGTAGGGATGTCAGTTGATTATTACTCTTGGAGTACTATAGGCAACTAAAGAGGACATTTGCCATATTTTCTCATGTCCCTTTAAGACTTTTTATACATTGTTTCTCCAGATGATATC
>JASBQI010144030.1:0-11720 GCA_030264875.1 Desmognathus valentinei | reverse complement strand
CCCACCCCTACCCTTTCCAGTCTCCAGAATCAGCCACTCACTACCCTCGCAGGCCTCCACCCAACCCGAACCCACTACGTCAGACACTGCCCGCCCCACCTCGCCAGAATCTACAGCCACCACCCACTGCCTTGCCCAACCCCGCCTGATAACCAACCCACAGCCTTACCAACACCCATCCACTGCCTCACCAGTCCCCCCGCTACTGGCTTAACACTTCCAGCTGCTTACCACTTGCTGTGCACACCACTCTCCATCCACTCACTTCTCACCTTACCACGTTTCACCAACCTGCCCACTCACCAGCCCCCACCAACTGCCTCTAAAGCCTACTTGCCTCACTCTCTTTTCCCTCACCCACCCACCACCCAGCTATAACAATGAAACCTCCCACCGACTCACCACCTCCCTCTCCCATCACCCACAAACTCATTTAGTTAAACACTTATTTTTTTTAATAAAAGTATTCTTCAAAGATGTAGAGATAAATTAATTTTGGTCAAAATGGTCAGAAACATTTCAACAAAACTACAATATGTTGAAAGTGATGACTGGTTCCCAGAGCCCAGTGTTGCAGCGGTAGGTTAGCAGATCTCACCGAACATTGGCAGTGACTTGAGATCCTACTGATCCTTGAAATTCCTTGAATTGATGAGGAAACACACTAGGAACTTCAGAGCTAGCACAGGAAAGCATTCTTTTGTGCCCAGTAAGGAACAAGTTGAACAAAATTATTCATGGACACAGAACAAGTAAACTATTTAAAACTTTAAAATATGTTTAAAATGTAAATAATATTGTGTAGCTATTAGCAGTCCCACAAATTCATCACTTGGTTCTATATGTTTAGAGTATGAAAATATGCAGTAAATGAATGTTCTTAAGCTCTGACCCATTTGCCCATGCACACGCACACACGCACACATTTGCATAGCAGGCTTCCTGAGGTAGCACCAGGCTGGCCCTGGCATGACAATTTCCTGAGGTGCTTGATCACTGGGCAGCACTTTCACTCAAAGGTAGTGTGAAGCAAGGCCTGGGAAATCCTGCCGCCTGGAGTTCATGCTCACAGCCTTGGCTTGATCTGCAGTGGCTTTCCAGATTCATCACCGCTCCTCTCTCTGAGAGGGGGCCGTACTTCAGTCGGAGAGGTAGGAGATAGCGACTTCAGGGAGATGAAGGAAGGAAGCTTCTGTAATCCAGAGGTTCCAGGCTGTTCTGCATCACTCGGAGACATAGCTGTAGAGGCCTTCACTCCTACAGACCTCTCTTCAGAGAACCTGCTCACATTCCTTGACGCGCCTTCTTCATGCCTTCCCTGCTTCGCCGTCCTCCTGTCCTGATCCTGCTGCTCGATGGAGCCGAGAGGCCTTTTGTTGCGTTTGTGTTGGCGATGCTGCAGTTTGCACTTGGCGCCTTTGGGGCAGCTGCCGTTCTTTGCAAAGTCGGGGCATACCAGGGTATGCTTCTTCTTACACTTTTTGCCCAAAGGGCAGTAGCCTTTCAGGAACTCCAGGCAGACCTCTGCCTTCTTCGACACGTAGACGTGACTGTAGGGGCAGTTGCTGTTACTGCAGATACCTCTCAGGTAGAATGAACAAACTGGCATCTTGTCTTTGGAAACCTTGTGAGAAAAGGTACACGTCCCATCCGTCTTCTTACACATGCCCCGTAAAAACCTGGTGCACACGGCCACTTTCTCAGGGTCGTGGATGTAGGGACAGTTCTCGCCCCGGTTGCATTTGCCGAAGCGGTTGTAGTACATGCAGTACTCTTTCTTCTTCTTCTTCTGCTTGGCCTGGCGGATGATGGCGAGGCTACGCTGCACAGCTCGGCTGGCAATGTAGCGCCTTGGCATCGGTGACCGGCTCGTTCCATTTGGAGAAATATAGGTGGGGCTGTTGGGGGAAGAAAACAACCGCCCTGATCGGGTGAAGTATTTGCTGCTCACTTCGCTGGTCCTGATGGGCGGGCTGGTGTGCTTAGACAGCTTATTGGCCGAAACTCTGTACATCACTCCTCCAATGCAGCGGAGTCCCCTGCTCTTCCATCTCTGCTGCTGCAGGGGACTGGGTTTACCGGTTGGGGAGATTTGACACATGCGATGCAATAGCAACCATCTCGCTGCCGAGAGCTTGCGCGCCTTCCACAGGAGGGTGGGGCTGATGGAGGCCGCCTGCCGCCGGGGAGCCCCCGCCACCGCAGGCCGCGCTCCTCTTGACGATCTTGTAGCGGGTCTTTATCACTCTCGGAGCCGGGGAGCTGCGGAAGCCGGAGGGGCTGGGGCCATCTCTCGAGACTGCCGGAGTTTTCGGTGCCGGCAAGCGGCGCAGTTTGTGCTTGCTGATCTGGACCAGTCCCTTAGGGGAGATCTTCTTCACGCTTTGTATCTTTGGAGGAGTTCTCCTTCTTAGAAAATAGTGGCTTTTGACAGTGTCCTGTGCTAGAGGGCTGCTCTTCTTATCCGTTGGGGAGCTGGTAAAGCTTTTCCGACGGATGATTTTAGTGCGACTCTTCACTTTGTAGCCAGGATGTGGAGAATCACTGAAGGGAGATTTGGAGACCCCCAAATTAGCAGCAGGCTTTGCCAGGGATTGTGAGACAACAGGCTTGGGTGCCAACGGTTGGGGTCCACTGTGCTGGCCCTGAGCTGCAGCGTGCCATTTGAATTTGGATTTCAGTGGAGTGCTGGATGCCACCGAAGTAGGCGCCTTCCACTTGTAGTTGCTGCTGGAAGCCCCTCCTTTGAGGAGAACCGGAGCTTTCTTGGATTTGACGCTCATATCTCCTTTTGGGGAAACCTTTGGCAGTATTGTCTTAATGGTTCCAACAGGGCTCTTTCTGATGCCTTCAACCATCTTCGGACTAACCGATTTCCTTGATGCTCGGCTGACTCGGAGAGGGTTGGCAACCCAGGTGTATTTAGTTTTCCTACATTTTAATACCTTGGTAGGAGTCGTCAGTGTCGCACACTTCTGGGGACTGAAAATTGTGTGTGTCGTTACAAGCCTCCTTTTAAGTGGATTCACACAAGCTTCAGGGCTGACCTGAGAAGGGCTGGTACATACTACAGTACTTGGATTCTGACGGACTTTTGTAAAATTTCCCCCTATGCTGGCAGTGTCTGAATTTGTGGGAGACACAACTGGAGAGGTTAGTTTCTTCACAGTTGTTGGCCCACGATGCACTTGAGAGTGCAAAGTGGGAGATTTCTGTGGCTTTCCCGACAAAACCAATGCACTTTCACTGCGAGTTCGGCACAGTTCAGAGGTCCACTTTGTAGCACTGTTCCTAATCTTGGTGCCCTTTGTGAGAGTAGTGCAAGGGGTGCTGACCTCGCCTGTTTCTTTCAAGCGGCCCTGCTTTCTGTGGTCGCGAACTTCCATCAGGCTTTGCTGCTGTGAGTCATGAGCAGATTTTTTGAAAAACTTGCATGGCTCTTCGCTGCATGTGATTTGGGTCTTATCTAACACAGTTCCCAAACTGGGCATTCCTGGGTTCACTGTAGGGGGGACTCTCCTAGTTGCAGCAGTTTTAGAGTAGGCGGAACTGACCCACACAGACTGCCCTTTCCCCTACCGCAATGCGTCTGGCTGTTTAGAGAGGGTCAACTGCAGAGCTTGGTTCGTAAAAACCTTGGTGGAAGTCACAGGCACATTGGCGAGTTCAGAGGGTTGGGCAGCTGGTTGAGGTTTGTTCACCAGGGAGTATTTTTTCCTCCAGCCATGTGCTGGGCGCTGCTCCAGCGGCTCTGGCTGTTGCTGTTGTTGCAGCTGCTGTGGTGGATGTTGTTGCTGGTTTTCCACCTGCGGTTGGTTCTGCTGCTGATGTTTCTGCTGCTGTAGCTTCTCCTGCAGTAGCGCCTGCTGATCGAGCTTCTGCTGTAGATGCTGCAGCTGCTGAAGCTGCTGCCGGTGTTGCTCTTGCAGGTGTTGGGGCTTCTGCGGCTGCAGTTTCTGCTGTACTGGTTTCTGCAGCTGGTGGGGCTGGTGTGGGAAATCGCTCTGAGAGGGCCCTGTGTGCCACAAATGGGGTGCGCTGTTAGTGGACTGCACAGGATTTCTCCAAGTGCGTGCGGCGGAAGACAAAGGTGCAGGCACGTTCCCGTGTACAGTCTTATGCTTATTTATGATGCCTTGCAACAGTTCGATCTGTCTCCGCAGCGACTCCTTCTCTGCCATCCTTCCAGCCCCCTGCCCCACTCAAACCGCCGCCGTGTCCGCGGCTCGCGCCCGCCCCGGCAACAACACAAAAAACGGACGGCACCGAGCACCATTGACAGGACCGGCGCTGTCATAGACATAGAAGAAAGACTGCGCGTCCCGCTTTATTGTCATTAACATGGAAAAAGGACAAAAACGTGGACGGAACGTTCATAGACATAGAGAGCGGACAAAAGCCGAACGGTATTGCCTGGTCGGCGCATGACATGATAGACGATGGTTAGGTTATGTAGCAGTGCAATTATGCTGGCAGGGAGGAGTAGAGAAATTATGTGGTACACTTTTCTAAAGTATGTGGCAATTATACGGCGATAATTTTGCAGGCTACTCCAAGGGAAAGCAACAGTAGACCCTTGCTGATAATAGGTGTTAGAAGGACAGTTTAGTCCACCACTTTTATTTTTACTGTGAAGTGTTCTTAGTCGCCTGAATGCAATTCTCCTTGTTTTTTTGTTTTTTTTAGTTTGTATTTGTTTATTAATTTTAAACAAAAAGAGAGTACAATACATTAAGGTTTGTCGAACACAAAGTAACTTGTAGGCCTGTCCTTACAATTGGACAAAGTTCATGGGTTAGAGTGACATTTACAAAGGTCCGTTGGACCAGAGGCTGTACAGTAACATTTGATTATGGGTGTATTGATAAAATTTCATTGTTAGTGTTACAGCAATTTGTAATAAAGGAGGTTTATTGAATAGGTGCCGCTCTATCTTGAAGGTGTTTATTCTTAGTGAGGAGAGGCCAAGTGGGGTAATTGACCTGGAGTGAGTATTGTGTATTACGTTGGAGTAGTAGTTTGGGGTGTGTGGAGTGAGGTAAGGGATAAGAGAAGAGGAAGGAGGAGGTAGGCGGGTGGCAGGTGTTAGTAAGGAGGAGGAGGGGGCGGTGAAGCGACAGATTACGTAAATTATATGAACATAATAAACAAGCAAGTCAAGAGGCCTTCTCAAGGTATGTGTGGAATTTATCCCAGATTTTTTGAAATTTATTTGTATGGCAAGAGCTATTAATATGGCAGCGTTCTAATCTGTGGTGGGAGCATAGCAGGTTCCACCAGTGTGAGTATGTAGGTGGGGTTTTGTTTCTCCAGTTGCATGTTATTGTCTTAATTGCAATGGCCATAAGTAAGTCTAGTAGTTGAGTGTCATGTCTTTTAAAGTTTGGGATTAGGGATTCTGGAGTTTGCAAAATTTGTAGAAGGCAAGCTTGGCTAGTTATGCCCAAGATGTCAATGATAGTTTTGGTAATACGGGACCAAAAAGTGGTGAGTATTGGGCATAAGAACATAATGTGGTCTATGTTAGCATCCGGTTCGGAGCACCTCCAGCATTTGCCATCTGAAGTAATGCTGAAATGGGCAATACGGTTGGGTGTGAGAAAGGCACGATGAGCAGTAAAGTACATGGTTTGAGTTATGTTTGCCGCGTTAGATGCATGAAAAATGCGCGCCCAGAGATTGGGGGTATCTTGAGGTAATATGGGTTTCGTAAGTAGGTTGTTCCATAGTGTGATGGTGTTCAGTGGGATTGTTTCGGGTATGTAGTCCCCTCTCAGGTATTTATAAATAACCGCGGTGGGTAGTCGTGTTGTGTTTAGTAGTTTCCATAGAAGATCTATGTTAAGGTCTCGCCCAGTAACAGGAGTCGCGTTCTTGTAGGTTTCTACAAAATTGATTAGTTTGTTATAGGTTTTCTTATTTGAAGTGTTTAGGGAGAATTTCTTTGCCAGGTCGTCAAATTGTAGCATATTATCATCATATGTTATTTGGCTGAGATTGAGGATGCCTTTATCTATCCATGAGGTGTCCCATAGACTCGTTTTTTTAGTTTTAATTACTTTACTTTTCCAAATACTTATGCGGGAGACGTCACGAGTGTAGCCTGCGCACTTGTGGAAAGTGTTGTGCCAAATATTTGCACTTGACTTGGGAATTAGCATAGTCAGGTTTTTGTTAAAGATATTGGAATTAGCCAGTAGAGTAAGGGGGAAGGGATGGGTCAGGTCTTTTTCGAAGTTCATCCACGTTGGGGCGGTATCAAGTGAGGGGAAAGTGGCAGTCAAGTACCAGCTATTTATTTGGTTAATTCTAAAGGCTTGATAGTATTTTAAGAAGTTGGGAAAGTTGACACCTCCTTTTAGTTTACATCGTTGTAGGGTTGTGAGGCTTATGCGAGGTTTTTTGTTGTTCCAAAGGAAAGAAGAGATGGTTTTGTCAATACATTTTAGAAAGTCAGCTCCGGGGGTGATGGGGATCATGTTTAGGAGGTATAGCACTAGGGGAGTTATCATCATTTTGATGGTATCCAAGCGCCCCCACCAAGATAGGAATAGAGGTGACCAGTTTTTAACTTTTTTTTTAATGGAATCAAGAAGCTTATTCTGGTTTTCCTTCAGTGTTGTATTAATGTCAGGACAGAAAGTTAGTCCTAGGTAAGTAATGCCTTTTGGGTTCCATTTTAGTTCTGGGTCTGGGAGCATGTGCTTGGAGCAGTATTTATTTAATGGTAAGATTTCTGTTTTGGACAGATTAAGTTTGTATCCTGATACAAAGGAGTAGTCCCCTAGTACCGATAGGATTCTTGGGAGGGAGGATGAAGGGTTAGTTATGAAGAGGAGTATATCATCCGCATATGCTGCGATTTTGTATTGTTCTTGGTTATCTTTTATTCTTATGCCTTCTATTAGGTCGTCTGACCTAATGGAAGTAAGTAGTGGTTCTAGAGCCAAGATAAATAATAAGGGGGAGAGAGGGCAACCCTGTCTCGTGCCTCTTTCCAGTTTGAAAAGATCCGAGGAGTGATTGTTGATTTGGACCATGGCTTTGGGGGAGGTATAAAGAACCTTGACGAGTTCTATAAAATGATGTGGCAGGTTGTGCCACTTGAGCGTCTTTAGCATGAAATTCCACTCTAGACGGTCAAAAGCCTTTTCTGCGTCTAGAGCCATAGCCATAGCACCATATTGTTGTTGTGAGGTGAAGTTGATTATATTAGTGAGAAGGCGGGTATTGGAGCTACTTAGCCGTCCTTTCACGAAGCCTGTTTGATCCGGGTGGATGAGGTGTGGAAGATGTGCTTCTAATCGTTTTGCAAGGATTTTGGCAAAAATTTTACAATCAGCGTTAATTAGCGAGATGGGTCGATAATTCTTGACATCGGTGTCATCTTTGTTGGGTTTTGGAAAGACTATAATATTGGCTTCCAGAAAGGAGCCTTTCGGTGGGGTGTGTGAGTAGTTATTGAATAGTTGGGCTAGGATATTGGAGGTGATGACTGGGTACAGACTGTAGAATTCTATGGGTAATCCGTCGGGGCCTGGCGCTTTGCCCTTTTTAGCACTGTTGATAATTCCTTGTATTTCTTTGGGAGTAAACTGGGCTGTGAGGAGTTCTGGATTTTTTATGGTGGGTTCTGGGTGTTCTATGTCCCCTAGGTATGCGTCTATAATAGCTTCACTAGCAAGGGTTTCAGAGGTGTAGAGTTTTTTATAGAAGGTATTAAAGGCATTGGCTATATCAATGTCTTTAATTAGGAAATTTCCTTGTTCAGACTTGATCTTTGTGATTCGTTTATGCTCGGCTTTCTTTTTTAAGTAGTTTGCCAGCGTTTTCCCCGCCTTATTACTGTCCAGCAAATATTTGGCTTTAATTTTCGTGAGGTAAATATTCGCTGAGAGGGTAGCCTTTTTATTAAATTCAAATTTTAGTTTTTGGAGAGATTGGAAGGTGGACTGTAATCCATCGCTAGAGTATTTTTTTTCTAAAACTTTGATTTCATCAAGAATCTTAGTACTTTGTATTTTCCAACCTTTCCTTTGTGTAGCTGTGTATTGGATCGTTTGTCCTCTAATATGTGCTTTTAGTGCATCCCAGTTATTTTCGGGACTGGTGTCTTCCGGTTTATTGAAGTTCAAAAAGTCCTCAATGCTATTTTTAATGAACTTCTCATATTCTGGATCCTTTAATAGGGTATTGTTAAGACGCCATCTCCTGGGAGCGAGAGCAGGTAAGATATTGTCAAGGGTTACAATGACTGGCGCGTGATCAGAGATCGTGATTGTACCGATCTCAGCTTTGGTGACATTTTGTAAAAGTTGTTTTTTGAGAAAGATATAATCGATTCTTGAGTAGGATTGGTGAGGGTTTGAGTAGAATGTATAGTCAAGGGTTGTGGGGTTTGCGATTCTCCAGACATCTTGTAGATAGTTTTGTTCTAAGCAAGAAAGGAAGTTTTTGTGCATGTTGTCAGAGTTGAATTTAGCATGCGATTTCCTGTCGCATATAGGGTCACTTGGTAGGTTGCAATCACCACCTACAATTATCGAGTTGGAGGGAATGTTGCGTATCAGATTATTGATTTTAGGCCAGAATTTTTTGTCACATTGTGTGGGGCCATATATATTTAGTATGAATACTTCTTGATTGTTGATCTTTAGGTGGACTAGTAGCCACCTGCCCTCAGTATCAGGTGTGGTGTTTATGATAGTTGCGTTAAGTCTTTTATGTAATAGTGTAATTACACCATTTTTCCCTTTAACAGCTTCAGAGCTTATAGTATGTGAAGTCCAGTTAGTTTTAAGTTTGTCCGCCTCCGTAGAGTTTAGGTGTGTTTCTTGCAATAAAATAATATCTCCATTGAGGTTTTTAACGTGGGTAAGGATTTTTTGTCTTTTGATGGGATTTTGAATTCCTTTGACATTCCAAGATATTATGTTCAGTGGGGGCATGGTGATGGAAAATCAGCACTACTGATGATCAGAAGGGTTCTGTCGATGAATGGGTGAGAAGTATAAGGAGGGGATGGTGTTAGTAAAGGAAGGGGAGGAAAGAGCGAGAGTGGGGGGTAGGGGTTAAGGGTAGAGTGAGAGAGAGGTGTTTGATTGACTTATGGCGTTATTGAGGGGCAGGGAGAATGTTATATATGGGGCAGATATGTGTGGGAATTCGTAGGAGTTCTAGTGAGGAGTGGGTACTGTAACCAAGAATAGGCGGGAGTTCCGGTGGGTTCAGGCACCCGAGCTAATATGGGATTAAAAGGCAGGTAGCATCCGGGTAGGGTTAATGTAAGTCTAGTATAACATAGAAGACATTTTACCGGCGAAATAGCCAACTTTCGGAATAGCTCGTACATTCGAATCATGAAGCAGAATATAGTATCATTACACATACATACATGTATATATACACATATATATACAAACACACACTATCTTCTCTTTTTTCCCTCTTGAGAACAATGTCTATAACGGAACTTTTCAACCTGTGCAGATCACAAACATATATCTGCATGCTAAGTATGCAACCGATCAACTTGACGTTATCAAAAACCATAACAGCCGATGAACCTAGAATCAACTTGAGAATAGTAATTCATTAGTATTACCAAAGCGTCCTAAACAATCACCCAAAAAGAAGACAAAAAAAAAAAAACACATGAGGTAGGTAAAGCCCACCCAGGAGTTAGAATAGGCTTATCACACCAGTGTCTTAGTCACTCTGGGGGTAACTGTACTAGATATATGGGCGTTGGGTGAGCACACATTGATAGTGATTCGGGGTTAGTAGAGAGACACGACATGATATATCCGAAAATTATATATTATGTTTATCTAAGTACATCATGAGCGTGTCTTAGTAATATCCCCCAATTCATGCTTTGTAGTTAGTGAAGTTTCATGTTAATACTTTAGTTATTTTATAGTTAAGTTCATATGCTTGTTAATCTTTATTCCTTTTTTCTTCTCTTTTTTCTTTCACTGTTAGTTTAATGGGTTAGTAACATTCACGCCAACATATTTGTACTTACTCCATACCGTTATCATATCATTTGAGAGGATGAGGTAACTCCAGACTCTGTAGGTGTGTGGGTTTAGAGTCGGTACTGTAGTTATTGTAAAAACGAGTAGTACATACATCGTAATTTTCATTTCATTGGTTAGATCATATTAGTATTAATAAAGTTAGGGTTAATTGACATTAGAATTACAAAGGGAAATAGGGTACTACGAGCAGTACGGAGCTTCCTTCCTGGTTTTAAGGACTGAAGTTCTTTCCAAAGACTTAGCAACCATGAAATAAAATTTTGAGTTCAGGCTTTGTCATCACGGTTGGCAGGTTCCTGGCTCGGTGCATGCGACGTGTCCATGTTGTCTGTGGCGATGGAGTTCAAAAAGTGGGCCAGTTCCGCCGGCTCTTCAAAGATAGTGGTTTTGTCCTGGTATGTTATTTTGAATTTGCAGGGGGGGATGTAACCATATCTGATTTTAAGTTTGATAAGTGCTGGTCTTAGGGCTAGAAATTCTTTTTTTCGTTGATTTGAGGTTTTGGAAATGTCCTGAGAGAAGAAAATAGAGTGGCCTGCCCATTTAACTTTTTCCATTTTTTTTGCAGTTTGCATCACTAGCTTCGCTTGCCTACGTTTCAAGAAGTAAAGAATAACTCCACGTGGTTTGCAGTTTTGTGCTTTAGATCTGACGGGGGGCCGTGGGCGTCTTGGATATCTAGGATGATGTCTTTAGGTAGGTGGAGGATTTTAGGTAGTAGATCGCTAAAGAAATCGCATGGATCCCCATGTTCTATTTCTTCGGGAAGGCCATAGATTCTTATGTTGGTGCGTCTGCTGCGATTTTCAATGTTTTCCTGGGTTTTTTTGAGTTCTTTGATCTCTTCTTTCAAGATAGTTACTTCCAAAGCTGATTTTTCAAGCTGTGCGATCCTGATGGTATTAGCGTCAGCCTTCATTTCAAGTTTGCCCCATCTTTCTTCCATGGCAAACATGTGAGCGTTGGTTCTCTCAATGAAGGGTTTCAGGGCCTTAAGCTCTTCTAATATGTTGTTTATTTGATCCTTCATGGTGCTTTCATCAGGCCTAGTTTTTGTAGGTGATGAGATTTCACTTTTTGGTCTCTTGGGGGCCTGTTGAGGATTGGTGGAGAGTTCTTTTTTATGATGTTTGTTAATAGCGCCCGCGTAGGACATTTGGCCATTTTTTTCTTCCATGATGGGTATCCCTCAACCCCACTGGAGCGTTTAATGGAGCGTATAATGGGGGTGTGGTTGAAAGTGAAAGCAGGTATCGGAGCGTACCTCTTCTGAGGGGCCCAAGATGTGGATGAGGTATTATGGAGCGGTAGTAAATTCAGAGACACATTGGGTCAGTGTTGGGTGTAAAACTCTCGCCCCCTTTTCTTCCCTCAGTTATTTAATGAGATTGGGTTTCACAAGCTCCCTGTGTGTGTGAGTGTGCCCAAGTGAAATAATATGACACAGAAGATCAGAAAGGGCACAAATTATTATATGATGTATGACCACATGCACTTTTGGATTAGGGCGTGGAGGACAGTCCCTGGCAGTTTAACAACTGGTCGCCATGTTTAATGAATTGATAGCACTGCAGTTCAGAAAATCGGGTGTTTTCATATTACTGTGGGCACTCCACCCTTTGCTGGGGTAAGAAGGTGACAGATTAGCCCTTATCTGTGGATGAGTGGGAACCAGGG
>JASBQI010132955.1:0-12156 GCA_030264875.1 Desmognathus valentinei | reverse complement strand
CAACTCTCTGTAAAAACAGAAAAGGTTTTCTAGCACGATGGCGTATGATTTTGAACAAATGCTCGTTTGATCTTATTATACTTACAATCAAAGAACTGACCATTCACATTGCAGAAATAGAAAAAGATATTAATGAGGCAAAAACCACATTAGCAGTCAAGTTACCTGAAACAATATGGAAAGACACCCTTACAGAATTGGATGCAATGATTGATAAATATCGAGAGGACCTGAAGGCAACGAAAATACGGAAATTCAAACGAGATTCATATGATTATATTAATGATGAAGTCTACACGTGGCCAGAAAAACTTTCAGCCAGGAAATTTAATCAAAATGCTAATAAACGGATGGGCCAACCAACACAAACTAATACTGACTCATCTACTAGCTTATCTGGAACCAGCGAACCTGAACCTATACAACAAGGAACAGCTATGACTATTGTGGAAGTACAAGATGTGATAGGAGAAGGCCTACGAACCTTAAGAGAACCACAACAACTTACCACAAGTGGTATAATGAGTTCGTCACAACAACCAGCAACTAGTACAGAAAATATGCAGAGGGTTACACGCAGTACCATGGGTGCATCCTCTAAAACTAAATCACATCCTTTTTTTCAATTGGACCCCTCCGCAAGCCAACAAGGAGGGGAGGATATAAGAAGAGACATGGAAGATTTGATGAAGAAGGGCAAAGGAAAGAAGTAGATCTTCTTGTTAATTTGAGTACAAAGTCTTTGACAAAAACAGAGCAACATTTGATAAACAAAGGATTATCTTTTGTCCCGACTATCAAAGGGAGCAAATTTAACAGTAAAATTGCATTGTATAAATTTTTTAGGAAAATGTCATTGAAAATTTTTCATCATTTGAACCCTACAGAACCAGAAATGGGCATTGCCTACCGTGAGTTTAAACCGAAAAGTTCCTTTGATCCAGAAGTAAATAACACGATTTTCAATGCCTTCAAAACAAAAGTGACAACTCAATTCAACAAAGTACAATTTAGACAAACTAGATATTCTAATTTGACATTTACTGAAAGACAGGCAATTACTACGTTAAAATCTGACCCACATATTATCATTAAACCAGCGGATAAAGGGGGAGCGACGGTCATACTTAACAAAGAAGACTATATCCAGGAGGTACAGAGACAATTGGCAGACACTATGACATATGAATTGCTTCCGGGGGATCCAACAAAGAAGATTCAGAAAGATATTGAAGATATTCTTGACTATGCAGAAAGTAAGAAATGGATAACACAAAAAACCCACAAAGGATTGACTCAGACCCATCCGCTTTCTCCAGTCTTGTATATGGTACCGAAGATCCACAAGAATATCAATCCTCCACCTGGTAGGCCAATAGTGGCAGGTACCCAATCAATCTTTGAACCACTTGCGAAGTATGTAGACTCTTTCATTCAACCCTTGATCCAGAAATCTGTTTCTTATGTGCGAGATACTACAGACTTCATTGACCAAATTCAAAAAGTGCCACTTACATCGCAAGATTTAATCCTTGCTACTATAGATGTAGTTAGCCTCTACACTAATATCCCACACGATGAGGGTGTAGCACATGTACGGACACTTCTACACAACAACCAAGTCACGGATTGTCCAACTGATTTTATCACCATGATACTTAACATGATACTGCACAGAAGTTACTTCCGTTTTGGGTCAGAGTGGTATCAGCAATTACAGGGTACTTCAATGGGGTCACACATGGCACCAGCATATGCTAATTGCTTCATGACCCATTTTGAGACAACCAAAATCTTGAACCAGGCACAGTGGAAGCCATTTATCACCAAATGGTTACGTTACATTGACGATATATGTATTATTTGGAATGGAACAAGAGAGGATCTCCTCGCATTTCTTGAACAACTTAATACATTACACAATACTATCAAATTTACATACTCAATAGGAGATCCATCAATCACCTATCTTGATACCCGGTTGTGGATAGAAGACCAGAAAATAAATTTTGATGTATACACAAAACCAACAGATAAGATGAGTATGCTAAGAGCTGATAGTTTCCATCCCAAAGGAACCATCAAAGGTTTACCTTCAAGCCAGTTCCTTAGACTGCGAAGGATCATTTCTGATGATGCTACTTATCTGACAAGAGCACAAGAACTAGCATCACAGCTGCTCTTAAGGGGTTACTCAATGGACAATATGGCACCCGAAATCAATCGGATAGCAGCTATTCCAAGAGCAACACTTCTTAAAACTAAACCTAAAACAAACGAGAACAAATTGGTTTTCGTGGACCAATATAACAGTAATGCCTGGAAGATTAAAAACATCATTAAAAAGAACTGGCACTTTCTTCATAATGATCCACTTCTTTTACATTTGTTTCCAAGAGAACCTATTTTCGCATATACCAGACCTAGCAACTTGAAAGATCATCTAGTGAAAGCAGACATTGGAATGAGAATGTCCAGACAACAAACTCTCAGATCACAAAAGAATGGGACATTCCCCTGCCTTAATTGCAACAGTTGCAATGCAATTATTAAAGGTTCCAACATTACTCATCCAACAACAGGAGAATCCATAAAAATTCTAGGATACCACACTTGTATGAGCCAATATGTGATATATGTGCTGAAATGTCCCTGCGGCAAACTCTATGTTGGTGAAACCACGCGCATGGTTCGTGAGAGGATAAATGAGCACAAATCAGCCATACGAACCAACAGTACAAAGTCTTCGGTGGCTAGACACTTCAATCTCCATTCACATGGAATTAGCCAACTGAAATTTCAAGTCATTGAAGAAATTCCAGCCATGTTAAGAGGCGGTGATAGAACAAAGAAATTAAAGCAAAGAGAATGCTACTGGATAGACAGATTGCAGGCACTAGAACCAAGAGGCATGAATGACCAGTTCTACTTGGGAGTTTTTCTATAGAATTTTCACATGTCATACCTTGCTTTCAATTTGAAGACATGTATTTCTAATCCAAATGACGCTATACTACTCTTTCCTGGCACTGTGTAATGTTGCTTTTTCAGCTTGAAATGACGCTATACTACTCTCTTCTGGCATCTTGTAATGCTGCTTTTCCAGCAACTCTGTGTCAATTTATGTTATATTCATTAATGAGTTGTGCTCTTGGATGATTGCCTTAACTACTCTCTCCTGGTATTTTGAATTGTTACTCTCGTAGCAACAATGTGTCAACTTATCTTATATCTATTAATGAGTTGTGCTTTTGGATGAATGCCTTAACTACATAAAGTTGGACGGATACAGAACTACTATTATGTATATCAGGCGTTTGAACTGCCATATATGACTCTCCTCTACATGAGTTTCTTGACATGCTATAACATCTAATTCATCTTCATAATGCTTCCCCTTGGTTCTTGCCGGTAGTCTTGGGCTTTTCCTGATGGTATGTCTTCTTATTTTATTTTCACGTTTTAAATAAGGTTATATTTCTTTGGTTTGTTTATCGTTTCTTGTGCAGTTCTTTCTTTTGTGACGTCCTGTGTCTGGGTAGACCCCTTCTTTTAGTATAATATTCTACGTTATTCATCTGACTATTAGGCCGCATGACATTTCTGTAATACCACTTTGTCTACAATTCATTTGGACAACACACGGCATATTCCTCACGTATTTTCGGTGGATTTTATTTTCATGTTTAACACATGTATAATATTCTACGTTATTCATTTGACTATTAGGCCGCATGACATTTTTGTAATACCACTTTGTCACACACGGCACATTCTTTATGTATCTTCGTTGGATTCTATTTTTATGTTTAACACAATGTTCAACTTTTTTGGTTTGCTCTTTTTTGTTACTTGTATAAACTGCTTTTTTCCGCGATGTTTCAGTGCCTGGGTAGACCGTTCTTTGCATACGATTTTACGTTTTTCAAGTTACTTTGAGGACGCACAGCATCTCTGTAAAACTACCTCTCCCATAATTCCTCTGGACGTTACACGTTACGCAGCTCATTATGCACTTTAGACGTTAGACACTCACGTGTGAGTCGCCCCCTTCCTACACGCATGCGTGTTGTGAACCAATGGCCTGCATTTAGAGGCCGCGCGGGTCCGTCTTCGATTCAGATCACCCGGAACTACTCCTGGCTGCTCAATCACAGGGTGCACGCCGCTTGACACACCACTCATGTCCTTTGGCCGTTTCTGGTAAGTGATTAATATTAAAATTTCAGGCATCATGATATAGATAAGTTATAGCTCTCTTCGAGGAGCCCGCTGGTTACTACTTTTTTAGATTTCGGGGACGGCGTTTGTTTTTACCGTCTAGGTGCTGGTAACTGTAGTACCATACGTACGTGTCTTTCACTTTACTGTTTCAATGAGGATACTATATCCACATTTTTGCTTCTTTTTCTTGTGTTTGATATTATTATATGAGCTCACCTTTGGTTCAAGATCTCTGATTGGATGCTGGCTTGGTTTCTCTCATGTTTAGGCAAACTGCTAAGCATACTGTGACGTTAGTCCTGCTTAATGCAGCACTTTGGCCATAAATTCACGCTAATCCGACATTGATGTTTAAACACCTGGGACCACGCCCGCATAACTTCTGCAACATCTTGTGACGTCTGAAAGCCCGTTTCTGGTAAGTTAACTACGCACCCACACTGATAGCTCCAACAGCCCACACGGTACAGCTTATGACTAGGATTTTCTATTTTTTATTCTTTAGATACTTGAGAGAGGACTGTTTTAAAAAAACACATCGTTACGGGAAGTATTACCGTCAAGTCGTGTCTTCCGTGTTCTGGCGTCTTGTCTAGCAACGGAACCTTTGGTATGTGAAATTCTATGCACGCATTAACCATTTTTTTGCTTCTTTTGTGCATGCTAGTTTTGCACTGGAACTCCATTGATATGTTGAGTGACTTCCAATGCTTGTGGCTTTTTCTGACAACTTATCCATTCTGTTAACATTCGCCTAGAGGCATCTTTATGCCTTTAGATAGGATTCTATTCATAAATGGATCTAGATTTTCTAGTTGATACTCTTCTTGTTTTTCCTTATGTTTAGGCGAGTGCTGTGCACAACTTGATGACATCGGTGTTCAGTCTATTGGTTGGGCTCTGCCCGCTTGACCGTTGGAAGTAAGTTCGGGATATATTTTGCAAAAACTTAGTGCAGAGTACAATTGGCCTTTGTGTAGTGAGACTCGTCTGTTTTGTAGAAGGTTTCACTTTAACCGTTCATGCCATATTAACCTATACAACTGACACAAGAGCAGATTACCTTTATCTGCTCTCCTCTGCTTGTACGAGTTACCGGACCCGGTGTATCCCTCGAGCATGAGGGGCTTCTAGCCCCACTGCTGCCTGGGCCACGCCCTCCGGCTAACTCGTACGCCCCTCTTTTTGATGTTATATGTCCTATACCTATTCAGGCAACATTTTCTACCTTTGATAGTTTCCTTGTAGGATGCATCGAATATATTGTATATATACATCTGCAATGTATAGAGATATTTTTTTAGCACACAGATATGTGATTAATTCTACCTCCTTGTGTCTTCTTATTCAAGCTGTGATGTATATATTGCATCTATAGGATAGGTTTCTAATAGATTAAATATACAAGGATATTTCTTTACTGTACAGATACGTGGATATACCTATCTGATTTAGTTTCCCTATTGTTAATGAAATGATTTCTTGATTATGCTATTATGGTTGTCATTATTAAGTTAACAACCTGTATGCTTCATTCTGTAATGTGGTAATAAGTTGAAGTATTGTATGATTATAATATATTTCTTTCTATTGTTATTTTCAGAAAAAATGTTTCTTTATTATTGAATGGCAAACTGTTCTGATGATGGGGTCTTTTCCCCGAAACGCGTAAACCAGGGCTTAACAACTGCCCCGAGTTTGTGGATTCTGAAATAAATGAATTTTGAAACAAGACTTACCTCAGTATACTGAAAATTCTTTTTATGGACATATGGACATTAAATGATATATTGTTTTCAAATTTACCTGACAACTAAGCAAGTCACTTGCAGCATCTTGAGTGCCGAGGCGGGTGAGTTTCCACACCCTTGTTCTTTTCTTTACTTGGTTTCCCTGAGTCACAAGGGATTTACCTTGGCACCGATACCAGTTTTTCAAATACAATACAATTTATATATGTCAATCTACGGAGTGCAGGTTTCACTTCCTATCTTCGTTCTAGAGTTGGTGACGCCTCCGGAACCTGCACCCACACAATTCTGACTTTCTTTAGAATGGCGTTTCTACAAGAAGCAAATATTACAGACATTGCAGCACAAACTCTAACGTTTACAGCAGAAGAAGGAGATTCTATTACAGCACTGTATACAGATAAAACTGACTTTCTCAAACAACCTAATAAACAAGCGAGTGTAAGACAACTTGAATTTCTACTAAGGAAACTGACCAATCTTAATATGCATGCCATAACCCTGTCAGAATATTACAAAGTAAAAAGAATTCCAAGAGGCCTTAGATTCCTACAACTACCAACTCTCTGCAAGAACAGAAAAGGTTTTCTAGCACGATGGCGTATGATTTTGAACAAATGCTCGTTTGACCTCATTGTCCTTACAATTAAAGAGTTGACCATTCACATTGCAGAAATAGAGAAAGACATCAATGAGGCAAAAACCGCACTAGTAACCAAATTACCTGAAACAATATGGAAAGACACTCTAGCAGAACTGGATACTATGATTGATAAATACCGGGAGGATCTTAAGGCAACGAAAATACGGAAATTCAAACGTGACTCATATGATTATATCAATGATGAAGTTTACACTTGGCCAGAAAAACTTTCAGCAAGGAAATTTACTCAAAATGCTAATAAACGGATGGGCCAACCTACACAAATTAACACTGACTCATCTACCAGCCTATCTGCTACTAGTGAACCTGAACTTACACAACAAGGCACAGATATGTCTACTGTGCAAGTACAAGATGTGATTGGAGAAGGCTTACGTACTCTAAGGGAACAACAACAGTTAACTGTAACTGGAATAATGAGCTCCTCACAACAACCGGCAACCAGTACAGAAAGTATGCAGAGGGTGACACGCAGTACGATGGGTGCGTCTTCTAAAACCAAGTCACATCCGTTTTTTCAATTAGACCCCTCCGCAAGCCAACAAGGAGGGGAGGATATAAGAAGAGACCTGGACGACTCAACGAAGAAGGGCAAAGGAAAGAAGTAGATCTTCTTGTTAATTTGAGTACAAAGACCCTGACAAAAACAGAGCAGCAATTGATAAATAAAGGTCTATCATTTGTCCCAACTGTTAAAGGGAGCAAATTTAACAGCAAAATCGCATTGTATAAATTTTTCAGGAAAATGTCATTGAAAATCTTCCATCACTTGAATCCGACAGAACCAGAATTGGGTATTACCTATCGTGAATTCAAACCTAAAAGTTCCTTTGATCCAGAAGTAAACAACACGATCTTTAATGCCTTCAAAACAAAAGTGACAACTCAGTTTAACAAAGTGCAATTTAGGCAAACTAGATATTCCAATTTGTCATTTACTGAAAGACAGGCAATTACCATGTTGAAATCGGATCCACTAATCACTATTAAACCAGCAGACAAAGGGGGAGCCACGGTTATACTTAATAAAGAAGACTACATTCAGGAAGCACAAAGGCAACTGGCTGACACCATGACATATCAACTTCTTCCTGGGGATCCAACAAAGAAGATTCAGAAAGACATTGATGATATCCTTGACTATGCTGAAAGTAAGAAATGGATTACACCTAAAACCCATAAAGGACTAACTCAGGTTCACCCTCTCTCACCAGTTCTTTATATGGTACCGAAGATTCATAAGAACATCAATCCCCCACCAGGTAGGCCGATTGTGGCAGGTACCCAATCAATCTTTGAACCACTAGCGAAATATGTAGACTCTTTCATTCAACCGTTAATTCAGAAATCTGTCTCCTATGTGCGAGATACTACAGACTTTATTGACCAAATTCAAAAAGTGCCACTTCCATCGCAAGATTTAATCCTTGCTACTATAGATGTAGTTAGCCTTTACACTAACATCCCACATGAGGAGGGTGTAGCACAGGTTCGGGCACTCTTGTACAATAACCAAGTAACGGATTGTCCAACTGAGTTTATCACCATGATACTTAACATGATACTGCACAGAAGTTACTTCCGCTTTGGGTCAGATTGGTACCAGCAATTACAGGGTACTTCTATGGGGTCACACATGGCACCAGCATATGCTAATTGTTTCATGACCCACTTTGAGACTACCAAAATCCTGAACCAGGCGCAGTGGAAGCCATTCATTACCAAATGGTTACGTTATATTGACGATATATGTATTATTTGGAATGGAACAAGAGAGGATCTCCTCGCATTTCTTGAACAACTTAACACCTTACACAATACTATCAAATTTACATACTCAATAGGAGATCCATCAATTACCTATCTTGATACCCGGCTGTGGATAGAAGACCAGAAAATAAACTTTGATGTATATACAAAACCAACAGATAAGATGAGTATGCTAAGAGCGGATAGCTTCCATCCCACAGGAACCATTAAAGGTCTACCTTCAAGCCAGTTCTTAAGATTGCGGAGGATTATTTCTGATGATGCTACTTATCTGACAAGAGCACAAGAACTAGCATTACAATTACATTTAAGAGGCTACTCAATGGACAATATGGTACCTGAAATCAATCGGATAGCAGCTATTCCAAGAGTAACACTCCTCAAAACTAAGCCTAAAACGAACGAAGATAAACTGATTTTCGTGGATCAATATAACAGCAATGCTTGGAAGATTAAAAACATTATAAAACAGAACTGGCCTTTTCTTCATAACGATCCACTTCTTCTACAGCTATTTCCAAGAGAACCTATTTTCGCATATACTAGACCTAGTAACCTGAAAGATCACCTAGTAAAAGCAGACATTGGGATGAGAACGTACAGGCAACAAACCCTCAGAACACAAAAGAATGGGACATTCCCCTGTCTTAATTGTAACAGCTGTAATGCAATTATCAAAGGCCCCAATATTACTCATCCAACTACAGGAGAATCCATAAAAATTCTAGGATACCACACCTGCATGAGCCAATATGTGATATATGTGTTGAAATGCCCTTGTGGCAAACTCTACGTGGGTGAAACTACGCGCATGGTTCGTGATAGGATAAATGAGCACAAATCAGCCATTCGAACCAACAGTACAAAGTCCCCGGTGGCCAGACACTTTAATCTCCATTCACATGGAATTAGCCAACTGAAATTCCAAGTCATTGAAGAAATTGCAGTCATGTCAAGAGGCGGTGACAGAATGAAGAAACTTAAGCAAAGAGAATGTTACTGGATAGACAGATTACAGGCACTAGAACCAAGAGGCATGAATGACCAGTTCTACTTGGGAGTCTTTCTATAGAATATTTACATGCCAACTTTCGCTTTCAATTTGGAGGCATGAATTTCCAACTTTATGTGTAGGTCCCTTCCTTTAAAATGGTTACATGCCACTCTCTCCCTGTATTTTGAAATGTTGCTCTCAGAGCAACTTTGTGTTAAGCTATGTTACACCCACTAACGAGTTGTGCTTAGGGATGAATGTTTTAATAACATAATGATGGACGGCCATAGAGGTATTACAATGTAAACTATGTGTTTAAACTGAATATATGGCTTTCCTGTACATGAGTTTCTCGATATGTCACAGTACCCAATCCAGCTTCACCACACTTTTCCTTGGTCTCTGCTGAAAAGCTTGGGCTTTTCTTGACTGTTTGTCTCCATATTTCTTTTTAATGTTCAAAACGATGTTAAACTTCTTCGGTCTATTCTTTGTTTTATTTGTGCAGCTCTTCTCTGCGACGTTTCTATGCCTGGGTAGATTTTTCATAGTAGATGTTACGGTTTTCATTATGTTATAGTCTTATTAGCTTAATTATGATATAGTTCCTAAATTACCACTTTTCTCTATTTTCTGGGCTTTTTCCCATTCACCAGTTACTATGTTGTGCAGTATACTCACAGCTTTATGTTTTTTTAGTTATTTTTATACGTTTTTTTTAGTTATTCTTAGACGCTTTTTCCGCATCTTTTCCTGTGTATTGAATTAGCCAAGATGGTCTCTTCCTCTCTATATGAACCGCGAGTGTTCATACACAATGGCCGGTTGATTGTTTCTTAGCACTCTGGGTTGATTTTTCTCGGTGACTATGAGGTCGCGCAGTTTTTCTGATATACTACCTTTCCCACAATTCATATGGCCCGCACACGTTATGCAATTTCTTACGTACTTTGCCCGTAAGACGCTCTTTAGAGAGTTGCTCTTTCCTTACACGCATGCGCGAGCTAAACCAATGGTTGGTATTTAGAGGCCGCGCTAGTCCGTCCTCGACACAGATTACCCGGAACTTTTCCCAGTCGCTTAACGACATACTGCACGCCGCTTGGCAGACCACTCGTGTCCCCTGCTCGTTTCTGGTAAGTGATTGACGTTAAAACTTCAGTCGTCATTATACATATACGATATAGCTCTTTACCAGGAGCTTGTTGGCCATTTTTTCAGATCTCTGGGACGGTGTTTGCACTTACCCTTTAGGCGCGGGTAGCTGTAGTGCTACACGCACGTGTCTTTAACCTCACTGTTTTAATTAGCACATAATACCTACATCAGTGCTACACTATATTGTCTTTCTACTGTATACAGTCCCTCTGCTTCCAGCCAATTGGATTGTCTTGATATGGCAACTTTTGCTTATAGTGCTTTCTATTTCTTTTACTCGTGGTTTATACCACCACATGAGTTTACCCTCTGGTTAAAGATCTCTGAATAGATGTTGGCTTGGTCTCTTTCGTGTTTAGGTGAGCGCTACGCATACTGTGATGATAGTCCTGTTGAGTGTAACACTTTGACTCTAAACTCACGCTAATCCGCCGTTGATGTAGAACACCTGGAACCTTTCCCGTACGACTGCTGAGACACTACATGACGTTTGAAAGTCCGTCTCTGGTAAGTTAATAACGCACTAGCTCTAGTAGCTACAACAGTCTATAAGGTACAGCCTGTGACCAGGAACTTCTACTTATTATTTTTCAGATATTTGAAATAGGGCTGACCGTTAACTTATCATCACGGGAGGTGTTCCCTTCAAGTTGTTTCTTCCGCGTTTTGGCGTATTGTCTAGCAACAGAACCTTTGGTATGTGATATTTTACGCACGTGCTATTTATTCACCTGCTTTTTTGTGTGTGCTAGTTTTACATTGGAACCTTTTTACCATGCTGAGTCACTTCGAATGGCCTTGGCGTTTTCTGATAATTTATTCATCCTGATATAACCATACTCGCTTAGAGTTACCTACATGTCCTAAATATGTGTTTTATTCACTAGACGGGTTTACCTTCGGGTATCAGATTCCCTAATTGATATCTTTTCTGGTTTTCCTAGTGTTCAGGTGAGCGCTGTGTACATTTTGATGACACCGGTGTTGAGTCTATCAGTTGGGCTCTGCCCGTACAACTTTTGTAAGTAAGTTCTGAAAGTGTTTCCTGACATTTCTGTAAAAATTTAGTGTATAGTACCATTGACTCTTTTCGTGTAGTGAGTCTAAACTGTTCTGTAGATGGTTTTCTTTAGACAAAACATACTGCATTAATCTATACAACTAATACAAGAGCAGATCATCTCCATCTGCTCTCCTTTCCTTGTACGAGTTACCGGACCCGGTGTATCCCTCGAGCATGAGGGGCCTTGAGCCCCACGGCTGCTTGGGCCACGCCCTCCGGTTAACTCGTACGCTTCTTACTTGATGTGATATGTTTTATACCTATTCAGGCAACGTTTTTCTACTTCTGATAGCTTTTTTTCAGGATGATACGAATATATTGTATATACAGGGAAGGTTTCCAACATATGAAATGTAAAGAGATATTTCCTTATTGTACAGACACGCGGACAAATCTACCTGATTTTGTTCCCCTATTCAGGATGATACGAATATTCTGTATATATAGGGAAGGTTTCCAACATATGAAATGTAAAGAGATATTTCCTTATTGTACAGACACGTGGACAAATCTATCTGATTTTGTTCCCCTA
>JASBQI010121874.1:0-12358 GCA_030264875.1 Desmognathus valentinei | reverse complement strand
CAGGGTCCGCTTGTTGATCCCAAGCAAGGACTCAGTCTCAGCCCACACCTTAAATACCGGTTGGAACTAGCAGGACTGCTGAGTCATAGCATAGGGTGAGGCAAGCGAGGAAGGACTTGCATAGTGCATGCAGGCGGCCATCTTGGAACTATGACTTCAATGGTGTAAAGCAAGGGGCATCGACACAAAAGCAGGACCAAGGCGCAGGCGGCCATCTTGGTGGAAGTAGTAAACAGTACGAGTGCCGCGATGTCAACAATGCGTAGTGCCGTAACCGGCTACCGGCGCGACATCGCGCCACAGTCTCAAGGAGCGGGTGAGCTAATCCCAACAGTACCTCCCCCCCCAAGAGCCTCCCACAAAACAATGGGAAATACTAAGCAGGGCAATAATCCAGAGCATGGTGTTACATGGCATAGTGAGAAATAACAAGGCATGGCATGGAAAACTTGGCATGGAGCGACATAGCATGGACGTGGCATAAAATGGTAAGGCTAGGCATAGCAAGAACCAACTTGGCATGGCATAGCGAACGAGGCTTGGCGTGGCAAACATGGCATAGATTATTTCAGGGCCCATAATAAATAGGACCAGGAGTCCTAGTCTTTTTCTTGGCCTTGCTAACGATTGGCATATCCTCCCAATCAGAGTCTTCATCATCCGGCTTGGGACAAATATTCCCTGTACCTTTCCTCGAGAGCACCTTGGCACAGTTCAGTGGGTTAACCCTGGAAGGTACCAACACAACCCCACCGGAACTCTCAGCACCCCGACTCTTATTACCTGTTGACTGTACAATCGGATCTAAGGTAGCATTAGGGGATAGCGAAAAACCAGAACCAGGACCTGGGTCATGGTTAACAGAGGCGTGACAGGCAGGAATAACAAGACTCTCAGTCTTTAGTAGAGCGATAGGCTGAACAGCAGGAGCAATGGAGGTATCGTACATCATATTGGCGGAATTGGAATTAACTTCCAGGACTGCAGCACTCTGATTACTTGGAACCAGATCCGTAACTAGGGTGTAGGCACTAGAAATGCTAACAGTAGAACTTGACCTAGACAGTTCAAGATTAGGCTTTTTCACAGGACGGACAGGGCAGTATCCAATAAAGTGCCCCACCGCACCACAATAGAAACATAGGCCCCTTGACCTACGAAATGCAAGTCTAGAGGACCTGTGCGACGCACCTATTTCCATTGGTTCACCCAAAGTAGTATCCTCAACGGTGTCAGGGAGCTCACTAGGTTCTGGGTCAGGCATGGGTGGGCAATAGAAAAAAGGATCTGGAATGATACAGGAATCCTTTTTAGGAGGAGCTGCCCTCCTTGGTTTCTTACTAGGCACCCGTGGCGTTGATTTTTTCTGAGGACCTGACTCAGGAGTTAATTTTTCTAAGATAGACTGGGACTTAGTCACGCCTTGATTGAGGTCGGTTATCCTAGCGGACAAAGCGGTCTGTTCCTGTCTCATGACATAATAACTAGACTGGAGGCTGAGGACAATATTTTTAATTTCCCTCAGTTCTTCAAAAAATAATTTCAGGGCAGACTTAAGGTCAAGTTTGTCCCGATCCATCACTGAGTAAGTTGGCTTGGGATCAATCTGTTGGACTTACTTTAGCCTGGGCTCGCTCAGTGATGGATACGGAACCCCCTTGTACCTCCCGCCGCTATGCAATAGCCGGAGGGTTATAAAAGGGGGCCCACAAGGACACCAGTGAAGTCCTAGGGGCGCTGCACCTGCAACACAAGGGAACAAGAAAAAAGGAGTTAGTATTTGGGCGCTAGTCAGGGGGGCTAGTATCTTTAATCTACGAGACTGTGGCGGGAAGCAGCGCTCACCAAATATACACCCCTTGACGCTAAATACCGGGTGCAGCGTAGATGGTACTCTTGCAGGAGTCCCGATGGTAAATGGCACTCTCCTATGGATGTTATAGGCTACGCGTTCTAACACACGCGTGTAGAGTGTGGGACTCGTAGTAAACAGCAGGTCAATGGACAAAACAGGGTTTGGCAACAACCGGGCAACAAACAATCACAAAAGGAGCAAGCAAAGAATATCCGTATACCAGGCAGGGGTCTAATCACCAATCGGGCAGCAAAGTACAAAAGGGCTAGGCAATAGGAATCCGTAAAGCAGGCAAGGGTCAAGACAACAGGCGGGCAGCAAAAGTACACTAGGAGCACGCAGAGAATAACCAGGGACAGGCAGAGGTCTAAACACAGTACTGGCAGCAAAAGTACAGAAGGAGCAAACAGAGAATAACCAGGGACAAGCAATAGTCAGAACCAGAACCAGAACAACAAACAAACCAAGGGGCAAGACAATAGCAAGGTCAATGGGCAGGCCGGGTACTTATCACAACACAGGAGCAGCAAGGAAACTGGAGCACAGCACGAGTACCAGCAGGGTCCGCTTGTTGATCCCAAGCAAGGAACTGTTCTGGGCCCACACCTTAAATACCGGTTGGAACTAGCAGGGCTGCTGAGTCATAGCTTAGGGTGAGGCAAGCGAGGAAGGACTAACTTGGTCACGGCCGGCGGCCATCTTGGACTGGCTCTCTATTCAGTGCATGGCAAAGCATAAACATAAAGGAAGGACACGGAGCTGGGCGGCCATCTTGGGAGGGTGTAAACAATGCGCAATGCCGTAACCGGCTACCAGCGCTAACCTCGCACCACAGTCTCGGGCCACGGTGTGCGCTAATCCTAACAGTACCTCCCCCCCAGGGGCCTCCCACAAAACTATGGGGAACGGACAGTACTAAGCACAGGGCATGAAGAGGAAAATCAAAGCGTGGCATACAAGGCATGGCATAAAAAATACATGGCATGGTAAAAACGTGGCAAGGCAGATCATAGCATGAAAACCAAAATCAAGGCATGGCATAGATTCGAAAAACAAGGGCATGGCATAGCAAGCTTAAAACATGGCATGATAGGTGTTATCATATGGTGCAGTATGTTCAGGGCCCATAATAAATTGTACCAGGAGTTCTAGTCCAGGAAGAGAAGTCTCTAGTACTACCCCTAGGAGGGATGTCCTCCCACTCAGACTCGTGATCGTCTGCTTCCGGATTTCCCCGCAAAGGACCAGAAACTGATACTACTTTGGGTTTTGTACCGCTAGTCGATACTTCAGTCTTCTGAGGATAATGTAAGAGAGTCTGGGGAGTGATTTCTTCTATTTCTTTCCAGGCCTCAGTAACATCAGGAGCTATTTGGGTGACCTGGTTTAGGTCATTCAAACAGGCTTCATAATTTCCTAAACCTTTATAAGCGAGGGCACGTCTATAGAAAGCCATGACACTTCGAGAGTCTAATTCAATAGCACGATTGCAATCCAGTATGGCCTCATTATCTCGGCCTAACTTTAAATAACATAAGGCTCTATTGGTATACAACGAGCACTCGTTGGGATCTATCTGTAGACAGTCACTGTACCTTTCAAGGGCGAGTTCATACTGTCCCCTTTTTACAAAGGCATTACCTTCCTGTTTAATTTCCGCAGATACTTGCTCTAAGACCTCACTGTTAAGCTGTGGGGCTTGTTTCTTTTCCAAGAACCTGTTATTTTTGCTACGTTGTTTTAATATGGCCATAGCAGCCTCCTCTGAGTACTCAAGGTCTTCAGGAAATAAGTCTCTTGAACCTAAGTTTTCCCAGTCTTGTCTACCATCTAAAGATGATACTGGGTAAAGGGGCGAAGCGTGGCTCGCAACTGTCTCCAAAGCCTCGTCTTGTATTACTAGGGCAACCTTAGGAACAGTGTTTATCTCAGATGTTGGCTTATCTCCTGGGCTGACTACAGAACTAGCGTTTGTGAGTGAGGAATCAAGCACTGATCCTGGGTCATGCACAACAATAACTGGAACCATAGATGTAACCAAATCATCAGCTCCTAACCTAGCCCTAGTGACCACATGAGAATAATTAGAGCTTTCGGAAGCTAATTCTGCCGCACTTTGAGTCTCCCCTAGATCGGAGGTTTCCACTTGAAGACTGGTCTCTTGGCTGACAGGCAAGCTAGTGTCCATTGTCCGAGGAATAGGGCTAGAGGGGGCAAAATCAGTCACTACTGCAATGCACTGATTGTTCTGGTTTGCCTCAGATGTTATGGTGCTGATACTACTACACAGTGAATCTCTCCTAGACTGCTGAGAATGGAACCTTTACGGCGGGCGAATGGGACATTGCCCTATCAAATGTCCAGCTTCCCCACAATAAAAACAAAGGCCCTTTGTTCTTCTATGAGCAAGTCTAGCAGTGGCATGCAGGGCTCCTATTTCCATAGGCTCGTCTATGTCGGGGACTTCACCACAAGTTGGTTCTGGCACGAGCAGACGTTGGACAGTAGGCCCTTTGAAGTCTGGGTCCTCACAAACCTTCGGTTCTTGCAGGGGCAAGCTCCGACAAGAGGGATACGGATTGGTATTTTTATTTTTCCTACGAGGGGCCAAGCTATATTCTTTCTTCCTAGTACCCATAGGTTTTAGCTCTCCATGGGGACGAATGGGACAAGATGTCATAAAGTGGTTGGTGTCACCGCAGTACAGACAGATGCATTCAGAACACCTTGTGTCCTTCACAGGTAGGTATTGAGATGGCTCAGAACTATGACTAGGACTAGTCACCGGGGTAGGTAAAATGGAAGACATAACTAGTGGTTCCCTCGGGGGAACCAATTTCTGCAACTGATCTTGCACCTTAACAAAGTCACCCAGTGTTACGGGCACAGCAACTACAACATCCGGCTCCCAGTAATATATTTTCACGCCCCTGTCCCTGTCCCACTGTGCCTTGAACTGAGACTGACATGGAACCCTTATTTTCCTCTTTTGAATTAGCCAATTAATTACTAAGTAAAATCCCTGTTTGTATGGCAAGTTCGCCCTATGCCTCCCTTGAGCTTGAAACATCTTGCAATCACCATAATAGACAGCCATTAAAAATATCAGGACAATTGTCCATCGTCTCACGCCGTACTCACCCAGCGTCACCAGTAACCATGGCGACTCGGTCGGTGTGCGAGCCTATGAACTCCTGACCTCTGCAACGAGCTTTGTCGCTTTTGCTACGAAGACTTCAACCTGACAGGACGCTCCTGCCCTGTTCTCCCTTCAGGAATCAAAACTCCTCAGATCGGTACTACGAAGCAAGCCATCCATATTCGCCTGGTGAGACTGCTATTTTCCTGCGTTCCGCAGCCGCTTGTTTTTCGGTGACCTCCCTGAGATTGTGGCCCGGGCCCGGGCCCGCCTCAGGTGTCACAGTCGGTCGCGCGTGGCCTCGTCTCTGGGGAGACGTGCCCGCTCGTTTCGGACTATTCTGAACAAAATTCCCGCCTGCTCGAAGCTAAGACACTGCTCGTTTGTTGTTGCTCTACTAGACTGCATTTGCGCGCTGCGCGCTCCTCAGCCACTGCTTCTCTCTGAGGCGGCAGCCGCCCGGAAGTAGTGTGCTGTCCCTGAGGCTGCGCGCCTCTCAGCACCGTGACATTTACTTCAGGTATCTTCGCGTTTTGTAAAGAACTTGCCCCGAGCCATTTCACCGCATCTGTAAACAAACCGAATCAACACTGAGGCTCGGCGGTGTCAGCCCATCGGGTTACTACTATCCTGTGAAAATTACCTACCCGTGGGCCCTGCGAGTTCTTCCAGGAATCATCCGCGCTGTATCCTTTGCACCGATACTGGCCTGGTAATGTACCTGTGTTAATTCTCTGTAACTGTGACTTTTCAATCATTTTGCACTTGCATCCTTAATTCAAATCACTACCAGTTAAAGAGTCACTGGAAGGATCTTACTACAGATATTACCTGACCCCGGCACCACCCCCTCACAGGTATAGCTCATTCTCTGAGTTGTCATTTAAAGAGTATTTCCTGAGCGAACTACTGTGGGGGCAATACTAAGGACTTCTCCTGTCTTACAGGCTCCTGAACCTACTCACCTGGGAGGGTCAAAAGCGAGTGAAACAGCTGGTGGTGCCGGCGAGGTTCACTGAGGAGTGGGCTTCGCTGTCACTGTCTATTACATCAGGTCCTGGAGACGCTGACATCACAAACCCTATATATCCTTTATTGATATTACTGTAATAACCACATCGTGCTATCCTGAGCCTTCTGAGACTATACAAGCCTTGTCAGATAGCAAAAGCCGCCAAGATCTCCCTGACCTGATGGAAGCGACAATTGAAAAAATCAATCAGACTCTACTGGACTTGAGAGTAGACCTGGAAGAGAGCAGAAGACAGACTGCTACTCTCCAAGAAACGGTCAATGAACTACAGACCACCATGGGGGGGCGGAGCAGGGCCAGTTCGGAACAACCTTCTCCCTCCCCTGCTAGAATGCCGCAGTTGCTTCGGCATGAGGAAGATGAAGAAAACTATGCCACCGGGATTAATCTAAAAATTGCACCCCCAGATCGCTTTGCGGGGAACCCCAAACATTTTAAGGCCTTCCTCACACAGTGTCATTTGCATTTCAAAGCCAAGGAAAATCAATTCCGGAAGGAAGAAGCTAAAGTATTATTTATCATTTCTAATCTGAGTGGGGACGCCTTGGCATGGGCTTCCCCCTTGCTAGATAAAGACTCTATGCTCTTACGAAATTACGAAGCATTCCTACAGGAATTCAAAAGACTGTTCGAATTTCGACAAGCTGACCAAGTAAAAAAGGCTGAACTCCTGACTCTCAAGCAAGGGGCTTCGGAATTAACCGCGTACATTTCAAAATTCAACCAACTAATATTGGAGTTAGATTGGCCGGAAGAGGCCCAATTGCCGATATTCCTGATGGGGTTGAGAGATGAAATTAAGGACTCCCTCCAATATGTCTTTCCCCAACCAGCTAGCGTTCGGGAACTGATGGATCTGGCCATCCAAATTGACCAGAGGCGCAGTGAAAGAAAATCAGAAAGTAAAAGAATGGAGTTTAGACGCAGTATTGGTGTGGATCGGAATATAGGACCCTCTAGTCAATATTCCACTGGCAATGCAGAACCGAAGAAGATGGAGAACCGGGAATCTAAGCCCAGGGGACCCCTGTCCCCAGAAGAACGAGAACGTCGAAGAAAATTGGGATTGTGTCTATACTGTGGGCAGAAAGGACACTTACTCAGGGAATGTACCTTAACCAAGAAAACCAATTCCCCCTCCGTATCCGTGAAAGTGGCCATGCAGGAGAATGTGGAACCTAACGGTCTGGCTAATTCGGCCCCACCGGCGGAAAACTAGAAAGCTCGAACTTCGGTAGAAGGGGAAATTCGAGCTTGATTCCTTTACCCTTCAATAGTCTGGCAACACTCACTGGTGATCATTTGGAGGTGGAGGTAGAGTTATTGAACATTACCCCTAATCGTCTGAAATTATTAATTGATTGTGGGGCTCCTTACAATTACATGGACGAGGAGTTAGCGAAGGAACTGAATGTCCACCTCTTGAAGAAGGAAACCCCTGTGATAGTGCGGAGCGTTGATGGGAGCATCATCCGTTCTGGCGCTGTGGTAGAGAAGACAGAACAAGTAATAATGGTCATGGGAAGACATGCCGAATCAATTGAATTCGATATAATCCAAACTCCAAGATACCGCCTCATTGTGGGTATGGCGTGGTTAAAATTGCACAACCCCCGCATAGACTGGCAACTTCGCACACTTACCTTCGAACCAACAGTGTGCACTCCCTGTGGCCTGCTGAGATCAGAAACCGTCCATGCCCTACCAGAAACCCTGAACGGTGAGAAATCCATCCATTTGTTGGAAATCCCAGCATGTTACCAAGAATTCACCGATGTTTTTGACCCTATTGAGGCTGAGGAACTACCGCCTCATCGACAATACGACTGTGCCATTGAGTTAATACCTAACAAACCTATACCGCATGGAAAGATATATTCTCTATCTCCAAAGGAACAAGAAGTTTTGAAAGAGTACATTGAGACGTCACTGAAAAAAGGATTTATTCGGCCCTCCAAATCCCCGGCCGGGGCGCCGATATTCTTTGTGGAGAAGAAGGGAGGAGAATTAAGACCGTGTGTTGATTACGGAGAACTTAATGATATTACCATCAAAAATAGATATCCCCTTCCTCTCATCCCTGATCTAATCGATCAAGCCAAAGAAGCCCAGATTTTTACGAAACTCGACTTGCGTGGGGCGTACAACCTCATCCGCATTCGCGCCGGCGACGAATGGAAAACTGCATTTAAGTCAAAGTATGGGCATTTCGAGTACTTGGTGATGCCTTTCGGGCTCTGCAATGCACTGGCCTCGTTCCAGTATTTTGTCAACGATATCTTCAAGGATGTACTTGGAAGATATGTGTCCATATACCTCGACGACATCTTGATCTATTCCAAATGTGAAGAAGAGCACGAAGAACACGTCCGAGAAGTGCTGGGCAGGCTCCGACAGAATCGATTGTACGCCAAGCTGGAAAAATGTCAATTCCACGAAACCCAGGTGGAATATTTGGGGCATGTGTTGAGCCCTGGAAAGATCGAAATGGATCAGGGCAAAATCTCGGCCGTAATGCAGTGGCCTAAACCCAAGAACGTAAAGGATATTCAGAGATTTATTGGATTTGCAAATTACTATCGACGGTTTATTCCCAAATTCTCTGAGCTGGTGAAGCCCCTGACCGATTTGACTCGTAAACATACTACTTTCGCTTGGACGGAGAGGCAGGAAGAGGCCATGGAGGACCTGAAGCGGTTATTCTGCACCGCGCCAATACTCCTACACGCTGATCCCAAAAAACCCTACCGATTGGAGGCTGATGCCTCAAACCAAGCTTTGGGAGCTGTCTTATCCCAACGCGATGCCAACGGGAGATTCCACCCTGTGGCGTACTTCTCAAAAACCATGTTACCAGCTGAACAAAACTACACCATTCTAGAAAAAGAACTGTTGGCCATCAAAGAGGCGTTATCCCACTGGAGGCATTATCTAGAAGGAACCCGAATCCCAATCGAGATCCTCACTGACCATCGGAATTTGGTTTATCTAAAGAATGCTCATTGTAAGAACGCCCGGCATGCTCGGTGGTCGCTGTTTTTCAGCAGATTTAACATGCAAATTACCTTCAGACCGGGCATATATAACTCCAAAGCGGACGCGCTGTCCCGACTACCTGTGGAATCGACGGAAGAACCGTCCAGAGATCCGGTCCCAATTCTAAATTCAACACAATTCATCAGAAATCAGGAATCTGAAGACCCAACTGTTGCCTTGTCCGATTGGGATGACTGGGTGCCAGAGTTCAATGAGGGAGAACGAGAAGCGCTGCTTCAATCTGGAGTTGAGATGGAACTGGACGGACTCGGAAGGTGGACTCACAATGGGAAAATCTTAGTACCTGAGGCATTTCGGAACCAAGTGCTACGGTGGGTACATGACGACCCCTCTGCTGGACATCTGGGAGTGGAGAAAACCAAAGAGTTATTTGCTAGGATGTTTTGGTGGCCGGATTGGAGGGTGGCTATCAACGGCTATGTGACGGAATGCCCAGTATGCGCTCAATCGAAGGCTTCCCATGAAAAACCCGCTGGTTACCTGAAACCTTTGGAAACGCCTCCCGGCCCTTGGCATTCCATTGCCATGGATTTCATTCCTGAATTACCCTCCTCCATGGGTAAGACCGTTATCTGGGTGACCGTCGACTTGTTTTCAAAAATGGCGCATTTTGTAGCTCTACCCAAACTCCCATCGGCAAGCGAATTGGTGAACCTATTCGTGGAACACATCTACAAGTACCATGGCCTTCCGACCAAGATTGTTTCTGATCGAGGGCCCCAATTTGTAGCAAGTTTTTGGAGAGAGATCTTATCCCTTTGGAATATTCGGTCAGCTCCATCCACTGCGTATCATCCCCAAACCGACGGTCAAGCTGAGCGGACCAACCAAACCCTGGAGCAATATATCCGATGTTACACACTCGAAAACAAGAGAAATTGGGCTAAACTACTTCCTATGGCCGAATTTGCCTTCAATAATGCTTACCACTCCTCGATCAAGATGAGCCCGTTCGAATGTGTCTACGGTTTGAATCCCCGGCTGATTCCTTCGATCGACTCCCACTCCATGACACAACTTAAAGTACCAGCAGTAAAACACACCACAGAAAAGATTGGTAAAATCCAAGCCATGGCCGATCACTGCTTAAAAGAAGCCAAAAAGACCTATGAAATCCAAGCCAATAAGAAACGGAGGGAGGCTCCTCCCTATAAGGAAGGGGAGTATGTGTGGTTGTCCACCAGAAACCTGGAGTTGTCCGGGTACATCAAGAAATTTAAACCCAGGTTTGTGGGACCTTTCAAGATCCTCAAGAAACTTTCCAAATTGAACATGAAGCTAAAACTACCCACTACCTGGAAAATACATAATGTGTTCCATGTGTCCCTTCTCAAAAAGGCCACCATTACCACTCGTCTGACAAAGAAGACCTTGAGACTGAACTACTTTGAATGTGAAGCAGATAGAATCTTGCAATCTCGAACAAGAGAGGGGAAAACAGAATATTTGGTCTCCTGGAAAAATTGCTCCTCCAAAGAAAACTCATGGGAGGAAGCGGTATGTGTGGACAACAAACTTATTAAACAATTTTTGGAAGGGGGTTCTGAAGAGGGGGAAAGTGTTACGGATGCATCTACCAAAATATCCCGCTCCCAGTAAAATATTTCAGCTCCCCTGTCCCTATCCCTCCGTGCCTTGAGCTGAGACTGACATGGAACTCTTTAATTTACTTTTTGAATAAGCCAATTAATTACTAAGTAAATTCCCCCTGCTTATATGGCAAGTTCGCACTATGCCTCACTTGAGCCTGGAACATCTTGCATTCACCATAATAGAAAGCCATTTACAATCTCAATAAGAATGTCCCTCGACTCGCGCCGTCCTCACTCAGCGTCACCAGTAACCATGGCGACTGGGTCGGTGTGCGAGCCTGTGAACTCCTGACCTCTGCAACGATCTTTGTCGCTTTTGCTACGAAGACTTCAACCTGACAGGACGTTTCTGTCCTGATCTCCCTTCAGTAATCGAACTTCCTCAGATCTGCACTACAGAGCAAGCCATCCATATTCGCCTGGTGAGACTGTTATTTATCTGCGTTCCGCAGCCACTTGTTTTTCGGTGACCTCCCTGGGATTGTGGCCCGGGCCCGGACCCGCCTCAGGTGTCACACTCGGTCGCGCGTGGCCTCGTCTATGGGGAGACGGACCCGCTCGTTGTGGACTTTTCTGAACTAATCTTTAGCCTGCTTTAAGCCAAGACACTGCTCGTATCTTGCCTCGGTCCTAGACTGCGGGTGCGCGCTGCGCACTCCTCAGTCACTGCTTTCCCGCTGGGGTCGCTCTGAGGCGGCAGCCGCGCGTGTGTAGCGTTCTGCCATTGCGGCTGCGCTCCTCGCGGCATCGTGAACATCTTACCTCAGTAACCTCTTCTCTCCATACGACGAACACTCCCAGGGCCCTTTACCCTGGTCTGGAGACTTTTAATCCGCACCTGGAAAACTACCTAATCACCGCTGATACTCCTCGGTGTCAGCCCGTCATCTTGCAAATATCCTGTGAAAACTACATGCCCGTGGGCCCCGTGAGTTCGTCCACGATTCATCCGACTGAACTGCTGAAATAGTTAGAAGGCTGGTGAACGCCCTCATCCGTTCACCTATCCACTAATGCTGTACCACATCATCCGGATCAATAGCGCTGTATCCTTTACCCTGATACTTGCCTGGTAATGTATGTATGTTATTCCACTGCAAATGTGACTGTTACATCAACTTGAATTTGCATCCTTAATTCACATCCCTCCTAGTTGAAGAGTCACTTGAAGGATCGTACTTTGCACCCTCCCTGAACCCGGCACCGCCCCCTCACAGGTAACATCTCGTTTCTCTGAGTGGTCACATGCGGAACATTTTCTGTAGGGGGCTACCGTTTGGGCAATACTAAGGACTCCTCCTGTCTTCCAGGCTTAAGAACCTACGCGCCTGGGAGGGTCAAAGCCATTGGAACACCTGGCGGTGCCGGCGAGGTTCACGGAAGTGTGGGCCTCGCTGTCATTGTCTGTTACATCAGGTCCTGGAGACGCTGACATCATCAAGCTCTATATATCCTTTATTGGTGTTGCTGTTATAATTACATCATTCTACCCTGAGCATTCTGTGATTACACAAGCATTGTCAGATAGCAAAAGCCCTCTTGGATCTCCCTGACCTGATGGAGGCGGCGATTGAGAAAATCAATCAGACTCTAATGGACTTGAGAGTAGACCTGGAAGAGAGCAGGAAACAGACTGCTACTCTTCAAGAAACGGTCAATGAACTACAGACCACCATGGCGGG
>JASBQI010110794.1:0-12396 GCA_030264875.1 Desmognathus valentinei | reverse complement strand
AATGAATTAATTAATCAGAAAAGGCGCGAGACCAGTGGCCTGTGATGGTCGGCGGACTAATCTGCTGGATATAGAGCGTAACAACATGATTGGCAGCTGATAGATGAATATGTAAATGATGGAGGCACTATCTGTCGCACGACAACAGAATCTGCGTTATCAAAGTAAAAGCGCAAGGAAACGTGATTGGTTAAACAGAACAGTGCGAGCAGCGCCATCGTGTGGAGGACTATCGAGAAAACCGGCAAGATAAAGAATAGACAAGGAACGCGGTACCAATGCTGAAACTTGGGGAAGGGACAGAAGCACAAGCTGTGCAACCTTGCTGTGATCTCAATAGGTGGACAGGTGGAAAGGAAGCATGATCAGATACCGCCTGTTGCGGAGTTAAGGGGGGAAAAGTTAGATAAAGTTAAATTTTGTTCGGTTCAGAGTGGATGTGATAGGATGGTGGAAAGATGTAGGGTAGTGGAGTTGTATGGTCGAAATGGATGGCATTCACATGACAGCGATGAACTAGTGTTAATATCGATACGAATGGGATATGGGGTATGATGTAAGAATGATAACATGGAATGTTAGGGGCATGAATGACAAAAAGAAACGTGAGAAAATCATAGCATATATACAAATGAAAAGAGCAGACATTGTGTTACTACAAGAAACACACCTGTCGCGCAATATAAATAAGAAGGAACAGAAGTATAGCGGCTACACTGCATATAATGCAACATACTATAAGGGCAGTAGAGGAGTGGCGACGCTCATTAGAAATAATCTCCCGTTCAGAATTATGAATAGACAAACTGAT
Source organism: Desmognathus valentinei (assembly GCA_030264875.1). NCBI lineage: Eukaryota > Metazoa > Chordata > Amphibia > Caudata > Plethodontidae > Desmognathus > Desmognathus valentinei. The sequence continues at coordinate 11,585 of JASBQI010110794.1, read as the reverse complement.
GACCAAGGTAGAATGGTAGTATTGTTTGGAACGTTGTTGGGTACCCCGATAGTGATAACAAATGTCTATGCCCCAAATATAGATGACCCTAACTTTATTACTGAGGCTTTTACGATAACTGGAAGCTGGGGAGAGCTACACTCAATAATTGGTGGTGACTTTAATTGTATATTACACACTACATTGGATAAATCATCACGAACGGTGAAGCCGCTGAGTAAATGTGCAAACATGACATTGCAGCTCATGGACATCTATAATATAGTAGATGCATGGAGAGTGCGGCACCCTGATGACCCTGGCTACTCTTTCTATTCACCAATGCACAAAATGTATTCAAGAATAGATAGATGGATGGTGACTACTAACATATATAGTAAAATAACAGAACTAGATATAGACGCAGCGACACATTCAGACCATAATGCAATAAGTATGTTATTACAGTGGGCACCTAGATACCATAGACTTACAAGTTGGGCATTTCGTCCACAGATGCTAACAGATGCCTTGTTTGAGGTGGAACTACGGAAACACATTATTGATTTCTTTGAAAACAATAAACAAGAAGACACACCATGTCACATACGGTGGGAGGCCTTTAAGTGCACATTAAGGGGAATAGTGGCCAGTACAGAAACAGGAATGAGGAAACAACTGAGCAAAGACATAAGTATTCTTGAAATCAAACTAGCGGAGTTAGAATCCGAACATAGAGAATCGATGGAGGACGTAGTGCTAGCGAGGCTGATAGAAGTAAGGCGGGCGTATAGCCAAAAAGTTGATGAAGAACAGAAGCTAAGGGCCACCACAAGAAATGCAAAATACTATTGGCAGGCAGACAAGCCGAGCACAATGCTGGCTAGGATATTGAAAGATGGCGAGCCCGCACGGCAGATTACAGCTATAGAGGCTGGGGATAGCGCGATTATAACAGACCCAGAGCAGATAATGCATACTGTGACGGAACATTTATGCTCCATTTACAGTGAAGGAGACAAACAGAATAAGGAGGGACTGAAGGTGTATTTGGAAGGGATCCCATTGCAGAAAATTTCTAATATGCATGAGTGCCAATTAAACAAAAAAATCGACATAGAAGAAATTATAATTGCAATTAAGGACCTCAATAGAGGCAAGGCGCCAGGGCATGACGGGATAGGCAGTGAATTCTATAAGCACTTTGCACGAACACTCAGTCCGATACTACTAGAAATGTTTGAGGAAGCATTTGAACTAGGTAAATTGAGTGGTAGACTAAATGAAGCTAAGCTAACTCTCCTACCAAAACCAGGAGGGAACCGTCTGAAATGCACAGATTACAGACCATTGTCGCTCATAAATACAGACGTAAAACTGTTGGCAAAAATATTGGCCAGTCGACTTCTACCTATATTACCATGTATAGTGTCACAAGATCAAACGGGTTTTATACCAGGGAGAGACACAGCGATGGCCATACGAAGAGTACACGATATAATAGCTGGTCTTCCTGAAAACTCAACAGCGGCACTAGTATCTCTTGACGCCTATAAGGCATTCGATACAATAAAATGGGACTACTTGTTTGGAGTAATGGCTAGGTTCGGAATCAATGGTGATTATATCAGATGGGTAAAAGTGCTATATAAGGACCCCAGAGCGAGATTAGTCCTAAATGAAGCATGGTCAGAAGAGATAATAATCAATAGTGGTACCAGACAGGGCTGTCCCTTGTCAGCCCTCCTATTTGCTTTAGGGATGGAACCACTATTACAGATTTTAAATGAGAAAATGCAGCATGCTGGGATAATCACGCATGGGGTAGCCAGCCTGACCATCGCATATGCAGATGATCTCATGTTGTGCATCGCAGACCCGCGAGATAACATGGCTGAGATTATTGCCCTAATAGAAAATCATGGTATGTACTCCGGGTTTAAAATTAATTGGAGTAAATCTGTATACTTCCCAATAGGCCCACTGGCGCCGGCGCTCTCCCCAGATAGTAGGCTTAAATCCAACACTAAATGGATTAAATATTTAGGAGTTAAGATTGCGGTGGCTGAGAGGGACCTATATACAATGAACTATATAGAAAAATTGGAAGAAGTGCAAAGTAAACTCAAAAAATGGGGTCAACTTCCTCTGAACCTAGCCGCTAGGATTACGATAATTAAGATGAGTATACTCCCCAAAATGTTATATGTCTTTCACAATGTACCAATACAAGTCCCAATGGGGTTCTTTAGCAAACTAAGGTCATCTGTTGTACAATTTATATGGAATGAAAGGGTACCAAGAGTGGCATACTCTAAACTCACAAGACCATACGAGGAAGGGGGCTTTGAGCTGCCTGACTTTAGGATGTACTATCAGGCAGCACAAATGCAGCACGCACTCAAGTGGCTGGAAGCAGAATCATTGGAACCGCAAGTGATAATTGAGAAAGCATGGTTTATGAATCACGAAGCGCAACGGTTACTAATGGACAATAGAGTGAAGGGAAGGGGAGTGAAGGGGCCACCAAAGCTAAGTCTGAAAATATGGAGGGAAGTAAACAATAAGATTGGAGATGGGACGCACTACAGTAAATATATCTCTATTTGGGACACCTCACTTAATAATCCTAAGTTGTCAGAAAAGATGTTTGTTAAATGGGAAGAAAATGGTCTAATAACGTTGCAGGATCTGTATGAAGGGAATAAACTAAAGGAAGGTAAAGATCTTGTGGACGAAGCGGGAGGAGGAATGCTAGAGATAATGAAATGGCAGAAACTTAAAAAATGTATTTTTGAACGTTGGGAAATATCACCAGTTGAACCACTTGAAAACAAGTTGATAGCACATGCCCTGACAACTATAGGAGGGAAGCATCAGATCTCTCAAATATATAAGATTATACGCGCTGAAACGGTTATAGCTTCTGACTCGCTCAGAACCAAATGGGAAGACGCACTAGGGTTCAACATAACAGACAAAATATGGAGAGAGGCATGTAAGGCAACGAAAAACATTGCATTTAATATGAGATTACGAATGGTGCACTATAAATATTTGACGCAGTCGTATTTCACACCTGCTAGGTTGAATAAAATATACAAACGAGATGACATTGGCTGCAAGAAATGTGATGAGAAAGGGGCGGATCTGGTGCATGTAACATGGAGATGTGAAAAAATGATGGTATTTTGGACTGATGTATTTAAACTGATATCGGAGATATGTGAATATGAGATACCAAACACTCCTGAATGTGTGTACCTTTATGATCTCCCAAAAATGGACATAATTAGTTACAGGTGGGTAAAGTTATCGATTGTGGTGGCAAAGCTGATGGTATCCCGGAAATGGACTTCAAGTAAAGTGCCAACAGTTGCTGAATGGAAAGCGTACATGACGCATTGTGCATCACAAGAACAAGAGCTACAACTGATTATGGTGAGATGTCAAACCCCAAAAGATATATGGGAGAAATTCAGGGCGTACCTAATCGCCCCTAGAATAGATGCAGAGCTAGTGAATACGAAATGAAATCTGTATGTGAATGATAAATATAGAAATAAGAAAGACATGATGATAGAAGAACCGGTTCGACTGCTGTCTGTTGAGAAAAGAAGTTAGAAGGAGAATGAGTGGGTATGGAAAAAGTTATGGTTGAATGGAAGAAGAAAGGCATGTTTTTATTATTTTAATTAAATTCGAAAATTGGAAGATGTGAGAATAATAATAACTGTTTAGATAGAAATATTGTAGTTTTAAAATGGAGAAGAAGTAAGATGAAATGTATGGAGCGATGTTAAAACTGTAATGATGTTAATTTAAAAGAAAATTATTAATAAAAACATGTTTCAAAAAAAAAAAAAAAATCTATCACCCCATTGACATAGAATCCATTTGCGGCCCACATGATCTGTCTTTTGTCTTTCCCCTGCCAGTCTAGTTTGCCCTGATTTTAACTGTTGTATTGTCTCTGTCTGTTGAGTGGTAGCGCTTAGACCCCCTCGGGTTGAAGCGCTTTACAATAAATAATAATTGGGGGGGGGGGGTCTCCCTGTTGGACACCCTTCTCTTATGTGCATCTGATAGCCCTGCAGCCCGGGAAAAAGCTTTCCGTAAGCTGGTGGACTGTGGGGCTCCCGGGGTGTATAAGGGTGACCAGAAGAGGATACTCCATTGGTATTGTCTTTCTTATAAAGCTAAAAATGGGTTCCCTTTATTGCAGTGAAAATAGCTGTAGAAATCTCCATGAAAAGTTTAGAAGTTTAAAAGCCTGACAGGTAGGCCGCAGTGGAGATTACACAAACGTCTGCTGCATTGTACAAAACAGAGGTGGAGATTTTGGTCGGGCTAGGATTGGCTGAAGAGTAAAAGTCAATTTGACCTAGGATCCACACAGTACACAAGCAGGCGAGGAACATGAAAAGTAAATAAAAGTATTGATTATTCCTGTACTTTAGTCAGAAATAAGTGAGGACGTGGCAGGCTAACTGAAAAATAGCACGCGCTCATCACAAGGGTAGGAGAGCAGGCGGGGTTGCATGGGGAATCAGGGTAGGGGTGACTGAAAGTGAAAGGCTCATCATTAAAATATAATGCATTTTTGACAAACTAAAATACTGAACTAAAAATGGAGAATGAGTATCCGGATTGTTGCAAAGAGTTCATGGGCCTATCAACCACTGAAATGATATGTAAAATGAAATAATTATCAGGCACCAGTGAAGTAAAGGAGTCTGATATTTTGGAAAAATGTATAACAAAGTAGAACCGAAATGATCCATTGAGATTTACATTAATGTATTTGACATTTAGAGATGTTTAGAGTAAAATGGCTGCTGTAGGTTAAATATTGTTTGGATTTAAAATGTAGGACTTCTTTCTGTGTAGAAAAATATTATTCTGTGGCATTCAGTGAAAAACATTTAATGTCACAGAATAATTTCAAAGTATAGACCTCTCTTTTGAAGGTTGTAGGAACTGTATTAAATGATATCTATAGTATGTAGCATGTAGCATATAGCATGTAGTATAAATAATTTAAATGTATAAGAAGTGTTTATTTCTCTTAAGTACTGACAAAATGCTTCATAGAAAAGGAACATTATATCATTATAAATGTATGGAATTTCTGTCAAAAGATATATTAATGATAACTATGAATAAAGCTGAAATGCCACAGGGCTGATGATGCAAGGCTGATGCAAGAGCACCTACGTCATAAAGGGGTCTCATCTCCTGAGAGGGGAGGTGTACCAATTATTTTTGTGCCAAAATGTCCTCCCCATCAAAAGACAAATGGCGTAGAAGCCAAGGCAACCGCCCCAGAAAATAGCGAATCAGCATTGAGCCAAAAATGGTGGTGCCAGGTGGTGCCAACTGTAAACCAATCAACATGAGAGGGCCCCCGTAAGGGGATGTACTAATTTATGTTTATGTAACCTACAAATTGTATAAATGGAGAGAATTGTAATTGGTAATCCAGAGTCTCCTGGGTACCCATTCTTTGTGGTTGCTTGCGGACGCTCTCCAGCGCTGAGAGAGTAAACATTGCCTATTCCACAAATGTGTCTGTCTTTTATTTCAGAAGATTCTGAAACATTTGGCGTAGTCGGCAGGATTCATATCTACTAGAAGAACTGCAGGCCTGGCGGGCCCCTCTGGGGCGCTTGGATTGGCGGCGTTTCAAGGCCCTGCAGTGGAGAACCAGCACATCCGGGTGTCCTGTGAGCGGTTCAAATTAAGTGCACTGTTGGGTTCAGGAGCCGGCTTTCATGCGACATCCTGGGAGCGCTCCAGGACTCTGGTAAGTGTTGTGTGTGGGGCTTGTTATAATTACGCCTCAGTCTGACGCACCAGAGGTAAGGCACACACGTGGTGGAGTGGGAAATGTTTGCTTTTAATCTATATGTACATGGTTTTGAAAATGTGAAATGATAATGCATGCAGAAGGGTTAAGTGGGCAGGAGACGTCCTGGCATGAGAAGTCATAGGCCTATGTATGATTAGCCATTGACAAGCGTGTAGGCCACTAGAGATAACCGAGTGTTGATCGAGAGAAAGGGTCAACGACATAGTAGATAGACAGACTTTTGTGTGCTGTCAGTAAACACTGCACAGGGTGATAGCCTGGAAGTGTATTTATTCAGGCCGTGAGCAAGAGGGGGGTGAACTCCCCTTAAACTAAACATACTGTGTTTTACCGCAGTTACAATACGGGGCATTTTTGGGATATTGTATCAAATGATGTTGTTCTAACATGCAAAGAATCCATTGGTGGGAAAAACAATGCACTGTAAGGCCAGGGTGTGAAAATCAGGAATTGATACAAGAATTAATTAGGCGCTCAGAATTTAGTGGGTTAGAAGTATTAGATGCTATCCCCTGCGCTGCAGGGATAGACACATCAGATTGTGTAAATACAATTATCTCCTGCATTCCGTGGCTATCCCTGCTCCAACATTTACCTTTAGAACAAAAACAGCGCGGTTCTCGCTTCCCTAGAGATATTAATATCTTTTGTAACTGCCCAGAGAGAACGCCGTGTTGGGCAACTGTGCTCACGATTGAAGGTAGCCTAGACTTAAAACCTGCTCCATTAACAAAACCCTGGTTCTTGCATTTAGGTAAACCAACTACGGTACGTACAATTACAGGCCTCAAAATAATAGTACATGAGGATATTTTTGAAATAGAAGAATTAAAAGGATTTTGGTGTACTAGATTTAACTCAGGCAGAACTTCCACTGCATTTGGTTCTTATTGTTGAACAGGAAATTGTTACAGAATGGAAGGTATGATAGCTGAACCTTCACCACTACAGTTAATGTGTATAGCTCATTTGGAATATCAAAAGAAACTGCAAAAATACAGTGACTTCTGGACAAAAGCTACAAAGCATTTGACTATTTGTTGGCCAGTGGGAGGGTCTTTATCTCAGATTCATATTAATCACTTACATACATTCTTGCAGACTGCATTGAAGGGGAGGAAATTAGAAAAGCACATGCGTATCCTGACTCTATGGAGAAATCAGAAACCAGTAGACCCTCTGTTTATAAAGGAGGAGAGGCAAGGTGAATGTATAGAGTTAACCCCATCCTGCCCACCAGCTTATGAAATAGAGGAAGGTGGTGGGGGAACCACACAGTTCCCTCTCTTAAAAAGGGATTTACCTGCAGCAGGGTACAGAGACCCTCCAGCTGTAGAAAGGTGGAGAAAGGATGAAACGGGTGGGAAGGGAAGTATAAAGAAAAAAGAAGAGACACAACGAAGGGAACAGAATGTATTAGAAGAGGGACAGAGCATGTTGAATGAAGGATGGGCAAGAGGTGAGGCCTTAATTAAGCTGACCCAAATACCTGCAACATATGAGGATTTGAGAATGACGTTAGCTGAGATAGAAGGGGAGGAAGAGAAGGAAAAGAAAAGAATTGAGGGTTTAAAAGACCTAGAAACATACATTGTTAAAGCACAGGATCTGGAAGTAGAAAACATAGATCTAGTTCAGAGTGGGAAAGAAAATAAGGAAGAGTTGAAACAGATGGAGCAGACGATGAGGGATATGAGAAGAAGAGAGAGGGATCTGAAAGCAGAGCTGGAAGACATGGCAAAAGAATTATATGAAATAAAGAAAAATAACTCTAACCTTTCCCAAAGTGACCTAGGGGTAGATAAAGAGGAGGATGATGAAGGGGAAGGTGACCCAGACAACCCAGGATCAAGAAGATCACAGCGGGACAAAAAAGAAACAGATAGATTCCGTATAGCGGTTGTGAGTGGAACTAGAAAACGCTTGAGATCAGGAGGACAGGAGTTGACCCCTAAACAGATCGTGTCAGAAAAAGCTGGAGATTATTACTGCAACCCATACTGTGATAACTTGGCAGGATGGACTGAAGGTATACGGTATGAACCCCATTGGCCAAGGGAGGGATCATTCGGTGAAAGGGAAAGTAGGGTAGCAGTCGACTGCATCCAACGAGGAATGGGAGACCCGGGGTGGGACTATGGGTACATGAACGAATGTTTAGAGGTCTGGTTAACATTCGTAATAAAAGATAAAACTGAAAAAACCAAACAATTACAACTGCCCCTGGTATATGCAAATGGAGGAGGGGTAGGGGGGCAAAATAGACGCAGGTACATTGCATGGCAACACATGGATAAGGAGGTTTTGAAGAGAGCTTTACCACCAATTACTGATGGTGCCACAAATTGGATTAGTAAATTTGAGAGGCATACCTCAGGCACATCTCTAGCCATAGGGGATCTGAAAAGTCTTTTGAGTGCTATCATTGGAGATAAAACAAATCATGTATTTGCGACAGCAGGACTACCTGAAGTCATATTAACACAAGATGCATATGATGGGGCAGCACTTAGTACCTGTAGGAGTAAAGTTTGGGATGCCCTCAGGGAGATTTACCCGGATAAACATGATATAAGCTCTCTTATGAATGCATGCATGAAAGAAGATGAGGATCCAGTAGATTACATAACCAGAATGCAGGAAAAATGGAAGTCAGAAGTGGGACAAGCCTGGGATGCCATAGGGAGTTCCTCGGTTTTATTTTACCACGCGGTAAAACGTGGCCTTCCTGTTCCCATACAGAAAAAGCTGGATGAGGTAGTAGGATTAGATGCCAGGCCTTGGAATGAAATCCAGACACATATTGTACATTATTATCGGCTACTAAAAGATGCAGAAAAAGAGAGGAAAGAAGCCAAACTCAAAACAGAGACTAAATTATTGCAGAAGCAATTAGCAGCAATAGCAACTCCTCGGTTGGAGGGGGGAGACCCCAAGGCAAATGACAGAGCAGTAAAAAATTCAGGAAGCCCTGAGGCTCAGAGATCAGATAGACAAGGAAGGGGGTACGGTGGTGACAGAAATGGAAATGGCAGGAATCAGAATGGTGGGGGAAGAGGATCCCTGCAGTGTTGGTTCTGTGGAAAGATGGGACACTATGCCAGAGAATGTAGATCAAGACTGGCCCAAGAGAGACAGGGAGGTGCACTAAGGCCTACAGGGTGGCAAAGAGTGGAAGCAGGACCCTCTGGGTGGCAAAGGCAGGGCTCATCCCCAAATCAGTGGGAAAAAGGAGGCGAAGGACCCCAACAGCAGCAATCAAAGGGGCCTACTAGGATGCAATGGGTTCAAATACCAGAATGGATGCCTCCACCCTGGAATCCTGGGGAGGATGATCAGCTATAGGGGTGCCTTGAGAAAGCCTTGTTGTGTCCTATAATTGCCACCACTAAAAACATGGAAAGGGAACCCCACGTTCTGGTGACAGTAAATGGACAAGTGTTATCATTCTTGCTAGATACTGGAGCCACATATTCATGTGTGAGAGAGGGAAATTTCCCAATATCTAGGAACACTTTGGAGACTCAAGGATTTTCGGGGCAAACACAGCAGGTTCCTTTTACTTGTCCAGTGGAGGTTGAAATGGGAAATGTCAAGGTGAAAACACCAATGCTGTATTCACCCACAGCACCGGTGAACCTATTAGGAAGAGATTTGCTAGGTAAGCTAAATGTAACATTAACTTGTACGCCTGAAGGAATGATTTGTGAGACACCAGGGATCTATTATCTCCATACGCAAATACAAAGGGGAGATACAGAATGGGTTGGAATACCATTGCAACTTGACATCATACAAACGTTGTACGCTGGCTGGACAGAAATGTTGCTGGAATGCACGGAGCACTTGCTCACCTTGACGCGGCATCCAGCTGATTTTCTTTTCATTCCAATGATACACTTTGAACGCTCAAGAGAGGCAGGAGAGCTCTGTCCATTAATGATTAACACGCTGCGTGTGACTGGGGAGTTTGTGGCATTGCAGGCCACAGATCCTGAGAATGTCCTGTGGGTGGCAGTGTTGCAAATGGACCCTGCAGTTAAGCTGAGCAATACTGAGCAAATAACTTTGTTTGATTTTGAGGAAGACACAGAAAATACAGGGGTAAACCTAGGAGAAGTGAAAGTTTTAGTTTCCATACCTTGTGTAGTGAAGCTTCAGTACCGTGGGTGCCCGGCAAGGATGCAGGTGAATAAACCAAAGATGGGATCGGATGATCCTATGTTGGATTTAGTCCCTGCATATCTGTGGACTAGTGGCAAGGATGAAGCAGGGTTGTTGAAGAGCGCAGACCCTGTAAAAATCACACTGAAACCAGGGGCTACTCTACCAAGAATAAGACAGTACCCCATGTCAAGAGAAGCAGAGGAAGGAATAGCACCAACCATTGAAAAATTGATGGAACAGGGAATTTTGTATGAAACTACCTCACCCTGTAACACTCCCATTTTCCCTGTAAAGAAAGCAGAGAGTGGAGCTTGGAGGATGGTGCAAGATTTGAGGCCTATAAACAGAATTGTACAGGCAGAAGTACCCATAGTGCCAAATCCATCCACAATCCTGTCCAACATACCTCCTGATGCTACATGGTTTAGTGTGGTGGATCTTAGCAATGCGTATTTTTCTGTGCCCCTCGCAGAGGAGAGTAGATATTTGTTTGCATTCCAGTACAGGGGTAAGTGTCTTAGCTACTCAAGATTACCTCAAGGGTATTGTGAATCCCCTAGCATCTTCAACAGAGTGTTGCAAGCTGATCTGGCAAACATTGACATAGAGAGCACCCTAATACAGTATGTTGACGATCTTTTATTGTGTGCCACAGAAGAGAGCAAATGTAAACAAGACACAGTGACTCTACTGCAGGCCCTAGCAGAAAAGGGACATAAGGTGAACAGAAAGAAGCTACAGTTTTGTCTGTGTGAAGTATTGTACTTGGGACAGTTGATTTCAGGGAATGGAAGAGCAGTGACAGGGGACAGAATTGAGGCTATTCAAAGTATACCCCTGCCCAAAACAGTGAAAGAGCTACAGAAATTTTTGGGGCTCTGCAATTTTTGCAGATTGTGGGTGTTAGATTATGCAACAATTGTGCGCCCACTCCTGACCCTATTGAAAGATGGTGAGGTAAGGAAGCCACTCCCTTGGAATGAGGAAGCTGAATATGCTTTTACTACACTGAAAGAAGCAATCAGCAGTGCACCAGTGTTAGCTCTGCCAAATTATGATAACATGTTCTATCTGTTCTCACACTGTGATGGTGAGACGATGTCAGCAGTCTTAACACAGAAAACTTCCCTGGGACACAAGCCATTGGGTTTTTACAGTAGCAGGCTGGATCAAGTACTGAAAGGAACATTCCCCTGTGAACAATCTTTGGCTGCTGCAGCTTTTGCAGTAGAAAAATCTGCATCCATTGTGTTAGGACAGAAGGTTACCTTGTATGTAGAACATGCAGTGCACGCTATTTTTGAAAAGGCGAAGGGAACCATAACTCCCCAGAGGTCCTCAGCATATGAGATCATACTGTCAGCACCAAATATTGTAATTGTACGATGTCACAATGTAAATCCAGCCACCTTTATTGCAACACCTGTGTCACCAACAGATTACTTGCATGACTGTGGCACTTATTTGCCACCTCTTGAGGATGCACCAACTATCTCTGAAAACCCCCTAGGAGTAGGAGAGGTTGTATACATTGATGGTTCATCATACATTGACCAGGAGACAGGTC
>JASBQI010110793.1:0-19059 GCA_030264875.1 Desmognathus valentinei | reverse complement strand
CTAAAAACCCTGTCTTGTGAGTTTGACATTGTCATTCAGTGTTTGTTTGTTGTCTGTCAGTCTTTATCCAATGTTTTGTATCAGCAGTTGTAAGGCTCCGCCAAAATCGCTATAGAAAAAGCTTTTTAAATAAAAATAAAAAATAAATAAATAAATCACCTTATCACTTCCCACTCATCCCGCCTGATTGTGTGAAGGTGCCTGCCAGCTGTCACACCTGTTCCTCTATCCTGTGATCTGTATGTGTATTAGCCCCTCTATTCTTTCTCTTCCTGCCTGCCCTTTGAAGGAGCTAATTAATAACTTCTTCAACCATGCCTTTTGATCTCCTCCCCCTCAATGTACCTGTCTCCTCCTGACCACGAGGGAGCAGAGCTCTCTCATTGGTCACCCGTGATGTACTGCTTGCCTGTACCCCACATGGATGAATGCATGAGTGATTGGCTGTCTCTGAGGTAATGCTTCCTGGAGTGCACATGAATGGGTGTCCCCTTTGACTGTGTGATGTCATCCATGGATGTGTGTGTGTGTCCTTCCCATGCCCTGGGATATTATAAATTTAGCCCCAGCCATGTTCTACCCTTCTACTTCCTACATTCTTTAGAGGATCCCAGCTGCCTGCCTGAATCCTGCCTGCCTCCCACCTTCTGCATGGCCACTCTGTCTAACCTCTGAGACTGCAGTAAGGGACTAGGGCTACTTACCTGTGCTGGACCCTGCTGCTGCTCTTGACCTACCTGGTGGAGAGATAGCCGGCTTCTTATCCCTACCCTTAGCCTTCTTTTTTTCCCTTCTAACTCTCTACCAAACCTCCTCTCATGCTCTTTTCCTACCTGACGTACTTACCTCCTTGAAACTTCTAGGATTGCCCTTGTTCCTTTCCCTACTCTGTTCTCTTTCTCTTCCTCTCCTTAGTGCTCTACTCCTAAAGCATACCTTCCCCTTTAAAAGTACTTTAAAATGATTAAAACTGTAGCTCTTTTACCTGCTGCCCCAAACATGTCCCTCGTCTTCCTCAGCAACACCTTACCTTTGGCGTCTTGTCTGTCTTGGCACTCTTCTCTGTTTGAAAGCTTCTGTTCCTCTGTTATCGGCTCCATCCAGTGTTGGAGACAGTTCTGGTGTTCCTACAAGGTAATAGTGAAATATTAAACAATATTTCCCACCCATTCCCCAATCACTTTAATTTAATGTTAATAAGTCCTATTAACCTCCCGTTACCCTTAATTTAATTTTATTTAAATTTGAAAACATGCCCCTTTAATTTTAAATTAATAAAACCCATTTTTTAAATCTCTTATCTTTATTTTCTTTTTCCAAGTTGAGAGGCATCCTGTTCTTGGCTTCTCTGTTCATGCATAGTCCTATTTTGACTCCTGTTGTCAACAGGGTGCAGCCATCTTGGAACATCCCAACACATGCGACACAGTATCACATTGTGTCACAACATCAGGTGGCCATCTTGGAATTCCTCTTTGGCTTCCAACATGGCTGGACATCTGTGGGTGAGTCCCTTTTGATGTTCTTTCTCTTTTTTCATTTCCTTGCTCCTTGCTTTTCTTCTTCATTTCCTCAATTCAGTTCCTCTTCTTTGGAGTTCTTGGGTCTTCTGCTATGGCGTCTTCTCCTTTGGTCCATCTGGATCTTCGTTTCTTCTTGCTTAGCTGGTTCCGTCTGGCTCTCCTTGGTTTCTTTTGGGACACAATGTTGGCATTCCAGGAACAGGTTTTCTGTAAGCCAGAGGGATTACTGGCATTGGTACTACTAGGAGACTCCATCCACTTATTCATCAGCTGTACTATCTGTTCAGCTCTTCTCTTCTGGTACCATTTAAAGGGAGGGTACATATTTCTTTACCCTCCTGGGCTTAGCATAATGTGACCAGTTGTGCAACAGGCATCCTGGTTTCCCATCTTGAGGCCAGTTGAAAAATTCAGCAGTGGACCTGCAGAATTTTTCCATAATGCGCTGTACTCCCATACCCGCCTCACCCTGCAGCCACAGCATCCCACATCCACCTTATGGAATACCACTCCCCACCAGCATCCAGCTTGATAAAGGCAGCAGGGCCATGCCCCACAGCCCTCCTCTTTTCCTACACCAGTATCAGGAGTACTGGCTTTCACTGGCACCTGACAACCTAGCACTGCAGGGCTTCCCCTTCAGTGCATGCAAGCATGCTCCATGTGCTTGCCAGCACCCATAGAACCACCACACATTTGGGTGCTCAAGCAGCACTCTCCCTTTCACTCTTGTCTCTCTCTCAATCTTTCCCCCATTGCCCCGTCTCTCTTTCCTTCATCTTTTTCTTTCCTTTGTTGTTCTTTCTCTTCCTTTTTCCTATGACTCTCCCCTTCCCTTATTTCTGTCTTTCTTCTTGTCTTCCTGTCTCCCTTTTTTTTATCTTTCTCTTACTCATCTCTCTCTCTCACATATCCTTTAGGCATCCCCTGATGGCTCCCTTATTACCAGACCTCAGAAACCAGTCTTTCTGTGCTCGTGGGGGCCACTGTAACCTTGGGGCCCTAGTAGGACCTCAGGGATTGGGGCACCTAACTTGGGTCCCCAGCCAGGCAGCATCATCTGGTCTACCTGCAGCATTGGACCACAGCCTGACACTGCATCTGGGCCCTTGCAAACCTGAGCTATACTGCTGCATAGTGGGGCCTGTGCCACATTGAGGCACCCAGCCTGCTATCTGGGCCATGTTACCTTAGGCCCTGCCACTACTGGGCCTGCCCCTTCTGGACCTACACCCTCAAGACCCTTCTCCCTGGTCCTGCACCTCTAGTACTGCACCTTCTGGGCCTGCATCACTAGGCCTATTCATGGGCCTGTACTTCTAGGTCATGCCACCTGTTGAGCCTGCTACCTTTTGGCCTGGTACATTTGGGTCTGCATTATTGAGCCTGCATCACTGGGACTGCATCTTAGGCCATCACTGGGCCAGCCACCCTTGAGCCTCCCTGGGTCTGTTTTTCTTCCTGTGCATGGCTGTGAATGGGCAAAATGTGGGCATACGTTTGCTTGTGGTCTGAGTATACCAGGATCAGCATACTTGGAATTTTCTTCATGACCTATCTGTACAGTGGCTTGGCCTTGGCCTTACCACCTACTCATACTTGAGGTCCAAAATGTAACTACTAAACCTGTTCCATCTGCAACTACAGTTCCCACTTGCCGTAATGTAATTGTGCCTACTTGCTATTGTTCCCTACTGCCCTCTCTGCCATAGTATGATTGTGATTGTACCATTCCTTTTCTCAAATATAACTGCCTACATTCCATTTTGCCTACCCTTCTTTGTTCTGTAATATAATTGCCTCATGGCCACTTTGTTTACAATCTCTTGTTCTCTTGAAAGTGTTCTCTCATTGCCCTTTTCTCTGGCAATGGTCGGCGCCAGAGAGTTAAGTTATCTTGTGTTTTACATAGGAAATCCTTGTGACGAAAGATGGGCCCGCAGTAGCAACCGGCCCTTTTCGCACATACACACCCCCTAGTTCAGCACCCTAGTCCTGCCTCGTGCAGGGCCCTTCTGAGGTAACCAGGGGTGTCAAATAACCAGGACCGCTCGCCCTATAAGTGCAAACACAAGAAATGCTACAAAAAGGAAAGGGATAGACTTGGGATCTTTCAAAAGTAAGACATGTGTTTATTAACTCAAACACACATAGGCACATTAAGCACAGAGCCGGTCACTTTAATCTCATCACCATGTGGTGAATCGTTACATTACAGGTAGGGTAGATAGTTATGCGTCTAGTCTCTAGTGGTTCAGTTCGGTACAGCAATCATTTAGGGAAGATAGTCACAGTTCAACTACAAGACCGGTAACACAGACAAGAGGTCACAGGGACTCACCACTCCAGGTGGAAGAACATTGAGGGTTGCTGGTGGCAAACTTTGGAATAATCTACCCTCCTCTCTGCAAAACATAAACTCTTGGCACCCTCTCCTGGCCATACAAGAAAATTCCATTTTGGAAGCTGGCTTACCATCCCCCTGCATCGCCACTTCCAACTCTACTGCTTCCCTGGTTGCTCCAGTCTTTCCACCCTCCATTCTTCACAGGGAAGATCACCATTCTGCCCAGGACTATCCTAAAATTCGTCCACCAGTGCCGACAGGACTTTATTCTCCACCCCTGCCATGAAGAGACAATGTGGCCTTGATCCTGCAAGCCCAAGTCTCCAAAAGACTTAACACTTCTCCAGGAGGTACCTACCACCCTAGGTGGTTACCGTCGTAATTCAGCTTTGCATGCACTCTGCTCCTGTTCACTGATTCCGTAATTGTTCTGGGGTCTGTTTCTTGACTCCTTTCTTTTGCTTGTACTGATTTCATTGTATTTTGTTTTTATGTTTTTCTCAGCGATTCAATGCTACGGTACAAACCGCTCTAAAAAATGTACAATAAATAAATAAATAAATAAATAAATAAATATCTCTGAGAGGATGAAGCAAGCTGTTCTCGAGTGCATTGCTGCTAGGCTAGGGTGAGTTGACGCGGCTCACATGCAGAAAACCAGGTGCTCCCTCAGGCTCATCTTCCTTAGTAGTTCCCTCCTGCAGTGTGCACCCACTTGTGCCACTCAGTAGTCAGTCAAACCAGGCTGGGGTGCATCAACCTTCTCCTAACTTGGGGGGTGTCCCACCCTCCAAGTGGTAGGGTCCAGGTTATCATCAAGGAGTCTGCTGCCGGCTCCCTGGAGGGGCTCTGGGTGAAGAAATTCACACCTGGTCCCATTGGGGCACAACAGCGACTTTCATCCCCATGCCCTACAAGGTCAAAGGGAGAGAAGGTGTCAGCCAAATCCCTGGCTGGAAGAAAGGGAGGCCGTTATTTCAAAGGCCCTCCTGACCTTCCTGCTAGGAGATGCACAGACTCCCAGGAGAATAACCAGATCCACTGCCAACCCATCACCCCACTCCTGTGAGGGTTGATGGGGGCATCACAGAGCAAGGCCCTTTTGCTGCTCTGGGATGCAGCAGCTTCCTATCTAGGTACTAACTCAGGTTACCATGCAGAGAAACCAGTTGAACAACTCCTGGCCTGACCTTGCCATGCCAGCCTGCTTCTCCAAGCCAAGCCAGTTGGCCCGGCCCAAGAACGGAGGGGAGACCACGCAAGCAAGGGGCCCTAGCACACTAACCATGCAAACACAGCCAAAGCATATGGGGGCATGCTTCGGCGGTGCCACCTACATGCAGTGACTACAGTGCACATGTTTAACATGGAGACTTCCTCTCACACGTTTCACAGCTGCATCACACACAGGAGCGCATTTCACAAGGCAGATGTAACTATCTCATGCACACACCCTAAGCTAAGCCTAGCCATGAAGGGACGTGCAGGGAATTGGGGATGCAGGAGGGGGGACCCCCAGACTCACTAGCTGAGCCTAGGGCAGGGAGTTACCAGTGCCTAGGGACATCATAGGACCCTCCCAGTGACCCTCCCCACCTTACCATGCTGATCAGGGGTCGCATGTGACCCCAGCAGCGACTAGGGGCACCCAAGGGAGCACCCTAACCCCTATGCTACACACACATATGACCAGCCTAGGGGTCCACTTGGCCCCTAGCTGGTGAAAAAAAAACACACACACACCAGGCAGACTGTCTTCACAATCCTCAACATTCTATTGCTTATAACTTTGCAACCAATGGACGGTTTTGCATGAAGCAGAGCAAAGCAGATGTCGGTGCATAAAGCACATTCTGGGCAAGTTTCAGATAAAAGTATACATTATTTCTTATAGATATTTGACAGAGACACCACGGTCACTTAGAATGGGGCTTTCTCATACGGAAAATGTCCAAATGTACCCAAATTTGGGTTGCGGTTACAGCTTGCACCGCTGCATGGAGTTGCACCATTCATGTCTCAAAAGATAGATATGAATGTAGATTAGGTCCTTTTGCATGTCTGGTGACATGAGCTTTTGTATTTTTTAAATTATAAGCCAAACTGTAGAGGGAGGTGATTTGTGAAAATTTGTGTTTTCAGATTTAAGGGCTCCAAGTTGAAAAACTGCCTCTAAGCAAATCAAAAGGATTACATTTTCTGCCCAGCCAATCAGATGGCTGAATTCGTCTAGTCCCACCTTCTCTCTCTTAGCATTCCCACAGGCTGAGAGTTGTGATAATCTGAAATGGGGCCATGCCCTCAGACTGTGAGCCGCCATTCAGCATGCTTGTGGCCCAAAAAAAAGCAGAAAAGTAAGTAAAATGAACCAGACATAGGTGTAGTGACAGGGGGCCTCAGGGGCCAATTTCAGCCATTTGGTGGGCAGAAACATGCTGCCATTAGGGGTAAACAGAAAAAGTGCATCACGCCGCAACTGCAACATTGTTCCGTTAAAACCCATGGGCCGTTCTCGGACTGCAATACGAGGAACATGTTTTCAGTTACCGAGTGCCGACAAAGCCTCCAGAGTCCTGACTTCGTCAGCCAATCAGAAGTGTCCATTTAGTTCTGAAAACCGCCATTTTGTTTTTCTCAGTGCGATACTACAAACCATGGCCTGCAATTGTGCAAAAAGAGGCTGAAATGTAAAACGTACAAAAATAAATGCAATAAACCAAACACAAAGGGGGGGTACAGGGGACTTGATGGAGGCACTGGGGAAGAGAAAACGAGGTGTAGAAATACTTAAACAATGTAAAATGTGTCATGTCCCGAGACTAAAAACCAGATACTTCCGGGTTCTATATCAGGCAGCCAATCAAAAGATGATCCAAGATTTCTGGGTTGTATATCTGCCAGTCAAAGGCTCAGGGTGTTCTCGGCCCACAACAGGAGGCACGCGCATTGGGTTTCCAAGCACTAACAAAGTCTTCTGAGTCCTAACTTCATCAGCCAATCAGAAGCCAATGAGGAGACAAGTCCGCTAATTTGCCTCTCACGCAAGTATTCATGGTTAGTGAAATGAAAGCTAATGTTGGTGTTTCCTATATGTGCCCCTTACTTTTTTTTATTGCTGACAATGTAAAATGTGCTTAGAGATAAAAAAATTAAATTTTACAGTTTTGTGGGATTTTTGCAAAGGAAAATTCTCTAAGAATTTCCTGATTGTGCCAGTCATTGTCACTCAAAGTACAGTAACAGATGACATCGGAAGTATATGTCCTGCATCTTGCTTCATGATGCAGAAATTTTAGGCGCAGAGTTTCAAGTTGAACGTAATTCATATGGAAGATATGGTGTGTGCTCTTCTGATGGCTTTGTTTTTGCAATTGCATGCCACAGATAAAGAAATATTGTACATAAACTCTAAAAATAGCAGCAAAAAAATAAGTTGTGGTAGTGCTCGGTGGTGAAAACGTATATGTTTGTGGACTCGCGCACTGTATCATGGTCCGTGAATTCAAACGTGGTGTTGGGTATTGCTAAAGTAGCATATTACGTATTGTTCCACTTAACAGCAAAGTTTACAGCCAATAAGGAGACGAGTGCATCAATGAAATGAGAACTCATGTTGTCTTTTCTTACATTTTCATATTAAGTATGCAACAACATAATTCCTTTTTTTAACTTTAATGTGATGCTCTTGTGAAGTGCCTACAAAAATGTTCTCCCTAGAATGGAGCAGAAGCGGAGAACTCTTTGAGAAAGTCTTCAGAGAAGATACAACCATCAGCTCATTTTTGTTCTGCTATTGTCAAGAGATTTATGGTATTTTTTGATGGCTTTGTTTTTACGATTGTGTGCCACAGATAAAGAAATAATGTACATGAACTGTAAAAATAGCAGCAAAAAAAGAAGTTGTGGTAGTGCTCCTTTGTCCAGGAAAACATATATGTTTGTGCACTCATGCACTGCATTATGGTTTGTGAATTCAAAAGTCATGTTGGGTATTGCTAAATTAGCATATTGCATATTCTTTCGTTGGACAGAAAAGTTTATACCCAATGAGGAGACAAGTGCAGCAATGCAATGAGAACTCATGTTGTTTTTTCTTAACTTAACATATTACGTATTGTCCCACTAGACAGCAAAGTATACAGCCAATGAGGAGACGAGTGCGCTAATTTGCCTCTCACGCAAGTATTCATGGTTAGTCAATTGAAACCTTATGTTGGCATCTCCTATATATGCCCCTTACGCTTTTTTTTCTATTGGTGACAATGTAAAATGTGCTTGAAGACAATTTTTTTTAATAGTTTGGTGGGATTTTCATAAAGGAAAATCCTCCAAAAATTTCCAGATCTCACCAGTCATTGCCACTCAAATTGCAGTAATGGACGAGAACAAAAGGCTATGTAGTGCCTGTCTCAGCATACACAGAGCATGCAGGTGCAAAGTTTCAAGTAGAACTTAATTCATATGCAAGATATGGTGTGCACTCTTGATAATAAACACAAGTGGAGGAAGAGACTGACTACATTTTGTACTATTTCATATACTGCTGTATTTGCATTTTTTTTAATTACTATAGAAGTATGTAGAGTTGAGTGTACCTTAGCCGCAAAGCAGTGTGGGTAAATCTAAGTTCGGTTTCTGATTGGCTGAAAGTGCATCACACTGGATTCACTATTTTTTTAAAGTAGTTTCAAGTGGTTTAAGGCACACAATATGAGAACTAATCCCCTACATTATCGAAAACAGTAATGATAACAACTGATGGTTCCCTCCAAAGGTATCATGCAAAGTGTAGAAAGTTAAATATAGGTGTAAGAAATGTAATACATGTAGAAAACACAAAAATAGATGGCTTCTCTGTTTTGTTACAAGTGTGGTGTACGCAGTGGTCATTTCCATTTGAGTGTGACTAGTCGTCACATCGGCAGTCAGTATAGGATATGCAAGTGACTGGAATTCACGGGTGTGGTCTGTTATATACAATATCCAACAGCCAGTAGTGGAACTTGTGCTCATGTTTTCTGTGCTGTTATCAAGTATCAAACTCATGGCCCTTGGATTACCGGACTGCAACCATACCACTCTGCTACAGGGAAGCCCGATGAAAGAAGCATATTTTCAATCTAATATTCACTGAAAAATAAGAAATGTCAGAAAAGCCTTAACCACATTTTTTAACAATCAAAAGCTTTTCTGCATTGTACAACACACATTCGTTTTTTCTTGTGCAGTTGGATGGTTGACCAATGTACTTCTTGTGGCTAGCCCGGGTCTTGAACCCTGGGCCTCGTTATCTGCAAACAAATGCGTTTCTTGCAATAGCACAGAGAATCTGAAAGATTTGGGAATGAATGGAGAGGTCTTTCCCTCCATGCGAGAGCATCTCGATATTGTAAAGGACGCCATCTGTATGTATAGAAAGAAAGTTGCAAGTAAATGTTCCAGTTAGTAAGTGCATTTTTAACTTTTGAATACTAGGTGGAAGTTCAGGAAACATAACCCTATGCAGCAAAACCGTATCGAAACACAATTAATTCATCTTGACATCTAAAAACATTAAAAAGATTTAACGTATGTAGTATGCTATATTGCTTTGAAAATATATACGTTTGCAAAAATTACTAAAGACACCCAACATTATAAAAAAAGTATTTATTTATTTATTTATTTAAAGTGTTTTATATAGCGGATCTTGTGTTCTGCATGTGAACCGCTATATAAAACTCTGTTGGTTGTAAGTAAGGCACTACGCTCTTATCATGCCTATAGAGGTATGTGACTGGGGGTTGAGGTTTGATGCATTGCCCAATAGTAATGAGCTGTGCTTTCTGTGTTCTTAGAAGTACAGCAATCGTGAGCTTAGCATTGAACCGATAACCCTGGGAGCGAGTGGCTGGTTCCAATCCAGTGTCCCACAGAGAAGCCCAAAGGAAAGCAAGCAAATTCTTTCTTAAAAGTATACCAGTTATATGCCACACATCCAAAAACGAAGACAGAAAAAAAGAGGGTGAAGGGGAAAACAAAAAAAATGTAAAGTGTATTATAGGAAGACATCTGAGGTAATAGGAAAATAAAATATATATAAATAAATAGATATTTACAAAGAAACCAATGAAATTTGCTGAAAAAATCTTTGGTTAGAAACTCTATTAAGTTTAACACAACGAAACCCATGAAATGAAGAAAAAAAGGGGCCATGGGGCACCCCTTAACTTATGTTTTTTGTCCCCCCTTGGCCCCTTTTTTTTCATTTCATGGGTTTTGTTGTGTTAAACTTAACAGGGTTTCTAACAAAAGGTTTTTTCAGCGAATACTAATATAATTGTATAGTGTTTTGCCAGTGCCATATAATTTTTCTACCTTCAATGCTATATAATTTGGCCTTTGCCAAATAATTTGCCTCATCTTTACCATTTAATCTGCTTAATCCTTGTCACAGATCTTCCTAAAATAAAACTGTGGTACTTTCCTGGTCTAGTCTCCCTTTTCTCTTGTCTGCAACAACATCTGAGTAGTAGTGGTGAAATGTATGATTATTTGTGTGGGCATTGTTGTATCACTGACTAAGGGCTCTTATCATCAGCTGATGCTGGGAACAAGGTACAGCCTTCTCACAGGGTGACTCTGGCACCCTCTTTGTGCCCGGTGGAGATGTTGGGAGTGGATTTTCCATCACACCAGCAGAGAATACCAGTGCTTGGCCTTGGATCTGTGGCTCTGTCCAGTCCTCCCACCATCAAGAATCACTCTCTAGTTTTCTGCCCCTTTCTCAGGTCCACAGTTGAATGGTTAGCTACTAACCTGTAAGATTCTGATCAACAGGATTGTCAAAAGGTAAGTCTTGAGCTCCAGATATTAATTTCTGTTTACTTGTTCAATGTTTTCTTTTTTCTTTTCTCTCAGGTGGGGGATTTTCGATTGCTAGCTCAGAAGTGTAAGTGTGTTTCAAAAACACACCTACATGCCAGTTGCACTGCTGGAGATTTAGCAGACATTAACATCAGTGGTTTTAGATGCCATAAAAAGTGGTGATTTTAAAACATTTTTGATGCGTTCAATTTTTGTATATTTGACGCATGGTGGTGGCCCAACTAATTTCTCAGTTTCATTTGCCAAGTAAGAGAATGCTTTGCCATTGAAATACATCCATGTGTCTCCTATAAGACTATTGCCTCAGGTGCACATCCTGGTCAGATCCTGTTGAAGCCACATCAACTATTTATTTAAGAGTAATTAAAAGAGAAAAGTCAAGTCAAGTGCCAGAGGTTTTTAAATAACTTTGGTTTGCATTTCATGGAATCTATGATTCTTTTTCACATAGACAAGCAACCTGATTATGATCACATTTTTATATTTAGCAATATGCTGACAGAACATTATAATACCCTGTGTGTACCCGGTGTATACCACATTTCCACAATGGGTTACCAAATATATGTAACATAAGAAGTTGTGGAAGCTCCATTCACTCACTTTACAGGGGCAACAGCAGTGCAAACTTTGCAACTGCATGCACAGAAGAAAAATGTAAACTTCTCTGACATACAGGGCAGGCTTTCAAAGTTACCAGCACTGCAGGCTCACTAATACACATAAAATGGGGATTATCAGTACACAGTTACATGACACACAGAATGAATATTACTGAATCAGCAGCCCACCAAACCTTTAACAGAGCATGTTTCAGTCATACAGACCCAATTTTGACATTCATCAGGAACTATACCCCACTATTTGTCTGTATGGTAATCAAACCAAATAATACAAGACAAATATTGTGTAAACGATGCACATAAAATCAATAAAAATACATCATTCTTTAAAATGAAACATCTCAAAGTGCTGAGAGTTAAAGACCTTTTTCTACACGCTTCTTTTTGTTCTAGCAAAATCGTAATTCTGTGAACAAATAAATACAAACATTAGATCCACACCCTCATAACCCTAACAGGGTGAAGCTGTTTTTTTAAATAAATATATATCTCAAAGAAGAGATATCAATTTGATACCCTGGTTTAATTAGTAAAATCAAGGCAATCAGTATCCTAATATTACCTTCAACGTATCCCTTTTCATTGAAGGAGAGCTCGGGATGGGAGGAAATTTCAAAAACAACTCTGCTTCCCCAAACTGGTCAAAGCACAGAGAACAAGAAAAAACACCTCACACTTACCCACATCTTCCAAGTATGCGGATGCTAACCACATCGTCTTAAAAACAAAAGCAAATAAGAAGACAATCAACCACAATTGCACTATTATCTCATACAGCATTTTAATAATTAAATTTCCAATGAAGGCATTTTATTTATATGCAGTTTGTTATTTTTCATAGGGCCTGTAACACTGATGTTGTCTACTGTCATGCTTTGGCATCATCTGCGCCGGGTCAGTGTGTGTCTCTGCCCCTCTGTGTTTTTCTGTCACCCCCCACATTTTTCTAACATGGCGCTTGGATCTCCTTTCTATGTTTTCCAGAGCTGCCTCGACTGCAGTCTGTTTCCATTGTTCTCAATTGCCTGCAGACACTGCATCCTTAAAACATGCTTCCTCCAGCTGCTCCTTGCTTCTCAGTGAGCCGCGGTGAGTTCTCTCAGTCCTTAGAGTGTATTTCTGATTGTGCGATTCCGCCTTAGTGATTCGTCCTGGCAATTACTCATCACTTCCACTAAAGCTAACCCCAACACTTTATAGGCCATGAAACTGTGCTTTCAATACTTGAAATGGTAAAACAGCCGAGTGGTAGAACACACAAGTATGCCCCGCTAGTGTAATGACCATCAGCATCATTGTGGATTGCATCGCCTGTTGATCCACACGTTCCATTAGAAGGAAATTCGGCAGTGTGGTTTTAGATTTTTTTTCTGTTCCTGCAAGAGTGACGTTTGCACTGCTCTTGCCCCTGTACTGTGAGCGAGTGGAGCTTCCACGTTCTTCATATGTGATATTTATTTGGTAACACAATTTGGAAAAGAGGTACACACATCTTTTTAAAATATCAATTGTTATTTCATAGTCTGACTCTTTGTCCATTTGAGAAAAACAATATGATTTGATTCCACTCAATGCAAGGAACATTTAAATAAAACCATTGGCACTTAATTTGATTTCTGTCTTGTACATCCTGTTAAATAAATAGTTCATGCTGCTTCCATAGCCATTGACCAGGATGTGCAACTATGGGAACAGACATAAAGGAGACAAGAGGATATATTGCAATGACAAAGCATTCTCTTACCTGGCAACTGAAAGAAGGTGAGGTAAGCCAGGTAAGCTTTCTCTTACCTGGAAATTGTGTGCAGCTGAAGCACCTGACTAACAGACAATGGCCTCAATCACGACCCTTGTGTTATGAGTTTAAAAATGTGCAGTCAAGAAATACTGCTTACCAGCAGATCACAACCCATGTGCACACTGTGGCTTGTGCCTCGTCATTACCTAACTGGCTGTCCGTTTAAAGTACACGTGTACAATGTTACCAATATTATGATCACAACCTAACACAGCGACAGCAAATCACACACAATGTTAGTATCACAGCCTGTTATTTTTTACACTTGCCCTAAGCAGGCGGGAAATCAGAAACATATAAAAGGAATCTGAACCACATCGCATGAAACTTGCACCATGGAAATACAACTCATGTAAGTGCGAGTGGCTATGCACTAGGCATGGCTGCCACAACAACAAGCCATTCCACATGTTACTCATGCTATGGAGAGACATGATGATCCACACATACACAGAGCAAACCTAGCAACACATGTACACCAGGAGACTACCACACAACCACCCACCCTCCATACGAGTTAGGATGATGTTGGTAATGTATATAGAATGCAATAACCTACAAACAAACGTAGGTCCTGTATCACAGAAAATACAGAAAGACAAATGAAATGTCTAACGTAAACAGAAAGACTGTGAGAAGCTCTGATATAACCTCTCAGGTAGCATTGTCCATATCATTACATGAAGGATAAGATAGCAGCTCATGATATAAAGTCACAAAGCAAACCACAAGGTAAATGCTGGAACAGTGTACAGAATAGACAACAAATAATAGCTCAAGATTCACAACCAGTATCCCTGGCACATGTAATGCAAACATTAGGCAGGAATGTCCAGCAGATAATGATCTAAGTCTGTTTAAAGGCCATACAACTAGAAACATAGCATAGTTCTCATTCTTCCAAAAGATGATTCAGGACACCCACTGGAGATGTGTTGATGAAGCCTATACTGTATCCTGCAACAAGGCCAGAGAGTGCCTACAATAGGGCCCACATCAGGATGAGGAACACGATAGCGCAGGCTTTTGGACTCCTCAAGGCAAGCGCAGGTGTCTGCATCGCACTGGAGGTGCGCTACAGTATGTACCCACAAATGTTGGGGAGATCATATAGTCTGCTGCATGTTATACAACATTGAAATGCACAGGAAGGTCCGCTAGCCAGATAATGCAGAGCACTGTGACAGTTCTGGTTATGACAGCTGCACAGATGATGAGGATGACCCGATTGGGCGATACCTATTCCATGGACAGAGAGTTGCAGTCTGGCAGAGAATTCTTGATCATTTTTCTTGATTCACACTGCACAGATGTTAATAAATCACTGTTAAATTGATCCATTGTTTGCTCATCCATATCAAAGATATTGAAGACATTTGTAGCCATGAGGCCTGTGCTCCTTTATCAGGCAAAGCCAGTAGGAAATAAACAGGGCCAATGTGATAGGTTTTATCACAAAAGAGCTGACAGTCAGGAATGCTAAATAGGGTCACAAGAGAGATGAATCAGAGGGATAATAAAATCAACATTGATTTACGCCTTTGTGATATCTGGACTCCACGCCAAGTGCTGGATGTCCCCTGCCTGCCCGTCTTCTGTTCCTGAGGATACTGTAACAGGCACTTGTTCATCCTTGTCCCCTGAATCAGCACCTCCAATGGCTATATTTTCCAGTGTGTCAGCTGTCACCCTCGAGTCCCCTGCACAGGCACATTGCTCTGTTTGTGTGCTTCCTGAGAGGCTGAGTCCTTAGGAGCAGTATCAGTGTCAAAACACCCATGTGAACCAATGTTGCCTGACTGCACAGCCCCAGAAGGTTCACTGCTCTGACCAAATGGGCTGGGTTGGATGCAGTTGGCTGTAGCTGGATGCAGTAGGATGGAAGTGTGTTAGCCCACTCAAAATTCCATGCCGTACAGCCATATCTTCCTTCCTCTGCTGTCTATGTTTTGCAAATGCCCTTGTAAGTTCTTGAACATGTTTCTCAAGTGCCCCATCATAGTGGCGTTCTTAGCTCTGTTGAACGCTGAGTCTACACGGCCCTTTCCAGATGTCAGAGAGTCTTTAATCATGTGTTTGTTTTTGTTATGGCTTGCTTGAAGGGCTGAGAGATGCTCCTGCATATCTCTTAATGCAATGTTCATGTGATCTGTAATTGAAGCAGGTAAAAATGTTTTTTGTGCATTGAGCGTCCTCTCATGTTGTGGTCTAGATAGAGCAGAACAAGGAGTGTTAGGGTTAGTTTCACCTGGTGGTTTACAGAGAGAAGAACGAGGAGCTTTATGGTTGCCTTCATTTGGTGGTTTTTAGAGGGAGCAAACCAAGAAGTGTTAGGGTTGGTTTTACCTGGTGGTTTACAGGGAGAAGAACAAGGTGGTTTACATCATCCTGCCTGGTGGTCTGAGGGAGCAGAATGAGAAGTGTTAGGGTTGGTTTCACCTGGTGGTTTAGTGGGAGCAGAACAAGAAGCTTTATGGTTGCCTTCACCTAGTGATCAAGAGGGAACAGAAAGATGGGCTTCTTTTAGAGGTCTGCAGACATGCTCTCCAGAAGCATCATGTTGTGTGATGTTTTTCCCTCCATTTAAGCCTCATTGCTTTTCCTGGCTCTTGTGGCACTGAATATGGACTAGTCTGGTTGACGCCCCTTGGCTGTAATGAGTGTTGCTTGATGAGGGAGACTCAGCATCAGTAAGAATGGTCTCTGAGGCCTCTGGTTCAGATGACACTTTTTTCCCAGTTGCTACAAAAGGCCCTAGTTCCTCAAGACCCCTAAATAGTTCCGATGTAGTGTCCATAGGTGTTCCACTCCCTTTCTACGCAGTTTGCTTCCCCTTTTGTGAGTGCTGTATAGTTATCAAAGTGAATCTGTTGTTCCAGTTGAGAGTGAAAAAAACACCTCTTTTAAGGTCATCCCCTGTCCTATCACGTTGGCCCTGACCAGGTCAATGGGAGTGGTGTGCATTATGAATTGGGACTGAAAGAATTTGCCCTAACTGTGAGCATTTTAAAGAAAAAATGTTTTAGTTTCTGCCTTTTGACGTCACAAAGTGATGTCAAAAGGTAGAAAGCTATTGTAAATTAGTTGAAAAAGGGCTTTGCCTCAAAGAAGTAAAGTAGTTCCTTCATGATAAATAACATAGTGGTACCCCTCCACCTGTCCTGCCTGCCACCCAGCACATTGATTTTTTGATTTTTCACCATCAGTGACCCTCCTCCCTCACGCTTTTGCCAGAACCAAACCCCCTATCCCCACCATCTGTCACTGATAATTGTCAGCCTCTGCCACTCAGCCTGCACATTACCTTATCCAACCCACCCCTAAGAACTCCCTGCCTGCAAAGGTTCATTAAGGGCCAGCTTACTTTGAACTTGGTAAAAAGTGTCCTGCTTTTTTCTTTTATTGGCACAATAAAACTAAAAAACAGTCCTTAGAGCACTTCTGCACACACTGAAAGCTGAGACACACTTTGCAATCACCTCCAGTTGCTTTACTAGCTTTGCAGTCTCTGCTCTGAACTTTCATGTTTACAGTTTGCCAATTACCTTTTTAAGCAGCAATAGATTGCTACTTTCTGTGAAATGCTCCACCTTGTGCATGAGAAACCACAAATTGCATGCTGCACTCCTGTCTAAAATATGAAATGTTACACACCAGAATGCACAGAGCCAGCCGGTTGCTTGTCTTCATGTATGCATAACATATACCCTGCCTCCTTCTGAGGGTGCCTGGAATGCCCCCTCGAAGACAACAATTTAAGAAAGACAGATCTGAACAAACAGCAAATATATAATTACAGTAATTTACTAAGGTGAATTAATAAAATATGAAAGGGTGCATTGGGGGAACCTGGGACTCCTGCCAATGTTCACATATGACATAGGTGGCATATAGCTGTACCAGAAAGTGCCTTTCACGCTGGCCTTAAAAAACTCACACAAATGCATTTAATCTGGCAACTAAACTGAGCCGTGCAGTCGAGCGTTCTCTCCGGACACAGTGGTGACACGACAGCTAGCCGCTTTGCACGATTTGGTAGACGCTCGCTACTTCTCCTTAGCCAGTATATACTTGCGACAACCATGTCAGGAACGAGCCACGCCCGCAATATTGACCTTACATTGTTGGAGAGGTGTTTAATGAAGAGAATGAAGGAGAAGCAAGGACAATCGAGCCCCTGAAGAATTCCTAGCACCCTGGGGTACTCGCAAACATTTGTTTGGGGGCCGCATTGTGTGATATGGGTTTGCTCGAGGGCCCTAGCGATGGTAAAAATATTTCAAGAAAAAAACGGGAAAGCAAGTATTGCAAGATGTGCAAAATTGCCAATATTATGCGTCCTCACCAAAAAAGAAGCCTAATTTTAGTGCCTGGCAGTCAAATTCAAGATTTTCATTATAAAATGCTGTTCACTTTATACTTTGAGGAGATGTGGGGGGCCACCGCAAATGTCTTGGAGGGCCGCAATTGGCCCGCAGGCTGTACTTTCAGTATCCTTGCATTCTGTTGGTAGGAAGAAACACGCCATGTTGGACATTTCAATTTAAGTTGATTCATGAGTAGTTAGATTAGTCAGTCAGATGAACGGTCGTGCTTTTCGTATTTTGTGTATGTTCTATGTATATATGTAAAGTAGTGTAATGCAGGTCACAATCAAGTGACTGCAGTTTCTTGTAAATAAATGTGCCCTGTGTCAATCTTGTGTGTAGTGCCACTTCAGTGACTAGTATACACCTCCCCGGGGCTTTCACCTTTTTGATAGAAACTAAACTGAGGCAACACCACCTCACCCACATACACACCAAGATCTGACTATTTAAAAAACATGCCACTCGTACAAATGGCATAATACACACACACACAAAGCACGCACATGGGCAAAGAACACACTTACATTCAGTCAGCCATATCCAAACAAACACACCCGACAGCACACACAATGTACTCACACATTCTCAAAGCGCGCGCGCGCACACGCACACACACACACACACACACACGCACACACACAAACACTCACTATAGAATACACCCAAGGCTGATCATTCAAAACACTTAAGTATTACATACAGCACTTTTTTCTCCTTGTCATCACTAAAACTAAGACCCTCGACATACATGCATACAATTAACCCTTTAGCTGCTGAGCATTTTTGACAAGTAGCCCTCTCGTGTGCTGAGCTGTTTTTTGTCTGTTTGGTGGTTCTCCCAGTTAGAGGCCTGTAACTTTTGATTGGCTTGGCCAATCACAGCTATTTTTGGCTCCTATTCTTCTAACAGGATGTGCAATCGAATGAGACCAAAAAATTGTGAATCCCACATAGGTGGTGCCTAAAATTTACAAAAATGTGCAAAAATGTTCCATTTTTTCAGAAAATGCAAAAAAAGCTGCCAAACAAATCGCTGCAGTTCTTGTTCTGTGCATGGGATCAACGAATGGTTTGCAGTTCTGAAATCACCATTTTCTCAGCTTTCCAGAACAGGGTTTAAAAATAATATTTTGCAATTTCAATGGGAATTCAACGATTTGTAACAGGTGGGCCATTTCTTCAATATTCCATACAATGCACATGCCTTCAGAATTTGGCTTAGAATGGTGGAACAAAAAAGCGCAAATCACGTAACTCCTACATTTTTGAACAGCTGAGAGAATGCTGAAAAGAACTAGGGGTGGTTTGTGTAGATTGACCAAAGAATGCTCCCACAGCAACTGATAGAAAATGAAATTTATTCAAAAATACAAAAAATTAAAAATAAATTTGACTACATTTGAGGCTCTAACTTCTAGAAGGTTTGGTATCTCTATGAATGCAGTGCACCAATACGAAGCCCTAACCCATGCCGTCATAGCAACATCCATTGTGTGCTGGTTTTCAAAAAATTGCCGACACCCTGGGGCAG
>JASBQI010099712.1:0-12407 GCA_030264875.1 Desmognathus valentinei | reverse complement strand
ATTTGGGCAGACATGCCGGGGATATTTGTGATTCGTGTTTCGCTCCCAAAAAAACAAGGAGCCAGAATGAACCACCTTTTGTTATTAAATGTATATTGCCGTCCATCTTTTCTGTTTGCAAGTCAGGCCAACAGATTCTTTGCCTGTTTAGATAAACTCCTTCATGAATTGATAAAGGAGTTTCCTCATGATGGAATGATTTGTGGGGGAGACTGGAACAGTAAATTAGTCCATCCGTTGCAATTTGACTCATGGGAGAAAGAGCAATGTGATATCCGTCCTTGGAGCTTCCTCCTAATTTTGACGGGGGCAGGATAACAAATAATATGAGCCGCTGCAGCGATCTTTTCATTTCAAGCGATCTCATTATCACTCATGGGAGACTAGCTGGCCATGATATCGTGGATAGAACATTCAAAAGGGGTCGGCAGCAATCGACAATTGATTTCATTACACTAGCAGAAATCTTTGGTCTGACTTTGCAACCTTAGAGCTGCGCTGGTTGACTGTTAGCGATCACGCTATATTATGTTTGAAAATTCCATTTGTGGGTGACATCCTTAAGGAGAGGGCTGGACCCCCCCTTACATAACATCACTGTTAGTAAGAAGATTTGTATAAACCTTTCAGAGCCCCAGTTGTTTCAGCTAAATAATATACTGTTTGAAAAATGTCAATAACAGCAGCAAATATTTCCACAGACCCGAATAGTGACTATAACAGAAATGTGAAATTTGTTCAAAAACATCTGATGACCTCTCCAAAACTACTTTCACCCAGAGAAGCAATCGATGCCTGGCTGTTTGCCCCCTGGTTTGATACTGACTGCAAGCTTCTTAGGAGGAAAGTGTGGGCTTCCCAGGCAAAGACAGATCTTGCCTCTTTAAAGCTCCCTCTGTGCACTTTAAGACAACAGTACCGTGCTTTACTACGAAAAAAGAAAAAGGATTATTTTGAAAACATAGCGTTGGCAATGTCCACGGCGTTAATAACTTGTGATACTAAGCGGTTTTGGATAACGCTAAATGCCTTAGACCCAAACAGAATTCATACCCTTCCATCTGCAGCCCTTCCGGCTCGGATTTGGTCTGAGTATATTGAACGTTTATATACTTCACCTATTTTAGACGTTTCACACACCTGGATAATGACTGACTTGGCTTGTCCTTTACCAACGGAGCCTCAGTTAATTAGGATCATTAATCACCTAAAACCCTCACTGGCTGCTGGTCCAGATGGGTTGCCAGCAGTAATCTTTAAACTTGCAGCATTGGCATGGTCACCATTGTTATGTCGCATTATTACAAATGCGATCACGACATATTCAATACCTGACTCTTGGCGAGGGTCGACCTTAGTACCAATACATAAGAAGGGGCTTCGCTCCAGCTTACCGCCTGATTGCTCTATTAGACATCCCCGAAAAAATTTATGCAACTCTTTTGTTAACAGAACTAACAGATTGGTGTGAGGAGAACAACATCATCCCACCCACCCAGGCGGGGTTTAGGAAAGGCTGTTCAACTTTAGATAATGTTCTGATTTTAAACTTGATAAATCGACAAGTATGTGGTTGGGAAATATTATCCAGTCTATGCTGCCATGATAGACTTTGAAAAAGCATTTGATAAAATTCCCCGCGTCAAGCTTTGGCAGAAGCTGTTAAAATTAGGGGTAAAAGAATCTCTAGTTCGTGCCATTTACCTTCTATACACTAACACATGGGTCCAAATTCGCTATGGTACCTCAAATGAAATGTCAAAGAAAATTTACACATCCTCTGGTCTTAAACAGGGGTGTGTGCTCGCACCACTCCTGTTTAATCTATACACCGTGCACCTACCCAATGCTGTAAGCAACTCTTCGGCTGTCCCGCCAAAATTGGGGTCTCAATCCATCCAGATCCTTACATATGCGGATGACACCGTATTATTAGATCTGACATTAGGGGGTCTATGTGCCAGCATTAATAAACTGTGTGAATACTGTAATGCCAATGACCTGAAAATCAATTGCACTAAGTCGCAAATTCTCCCGTTTGGCAAAAAGTGTTTTGCAAAGAGTTTTCTCTCACTAGTTGGGTTGTTAAGTTGCACAAAACACTATCGGTACTTAGGCGTGACATTTAATCGTGAAGGAACGTGGAATACCCACATAGAAGAAGTAAATCTAAAAGCAAAGGGAATAGCAGCCAGCTTAAATAAAATTGGGGAAGTGCTGGTTAAGTCTGGGATGGAGTCCCTAAAAACACTTTATTCGAGGAAATGGCAGGCCTCCCTGCTTTATGCCCGTGAAATCTGGGCTTTAAAATGTGATGGGAAGCTGAACATCTGGGATGGCCTATTTTGGAAGACCATGTTGCGTCTTCCGAAAGCCATGCCCATGGCACCTTTAATTTTAGATCTTGATATGCAGCCATGTATTACAGTCACTGAACTAAGAATGTTAAACTTTTGGCGAAAAATTCTGACTAAGGACCGACCGTCATTGGCAACTCTTTGCCTGAGGAGGGGCCCTTGCGGCCAATCAGCCATCTGCATTCTTGCAAAAGATCAAATTGCTGTGCTCAATATTTGCCATTCCCTAACCTTTGGGTTTTTCTGAGGCTGATGCTGTCCATCTTGTAAATTCTAACTAGAAAGCAGTGGTGCGGGTGACTCACTTTGCGAAAATGTATTCTTATTGCACAACTTTAAAGTCATTGCAGACCTTTGTGGAAGTCAAGACGCATCAGGGGTACGAAGCCTAGATGCAGAATTGTGAGTCTCCCTTTATTCTACGTATATTTATAAAGCTGCATCTGGGCCTGTTAAAACGGCCACTTTACTACTGGCTTTGCAAATGAACTTAACATCCCCTGTTTATTCTGTGAAAATCAAAATGTAACAATCAAGCACCTAATGACCGTCTGCGTATGGTCTCAAGATTTAAGAGCTTATATGGCTGACCAAATACTGCATACATGCATCTGACTGTAATTTTAATGAAATTGTAAAAGAAGAAGAATTTAAGGAAATTGTGAAAATCGATTGCTTCCTTAAGTTTTCTTCACTAGAAAACGGTGGTTTCTATTTTAAATGTGCTTCTTTTTACTGTATTGTAAAACTGTAAAAGTTAATAAAAATATATTTAAAAAAAAGTGGTAATATGGAGTTTCCACAGAATAAATGATTGAACCACCTAAACCTCCCATATGAGTAGTACCCTTCACAAGATTACGCTTAATGTGAAAAAACGAAGATAGATTTCTAGTGAAGAGAAACCCCAAATAGTTCTATTCAGTATCTTTCTTCCTTCCTAACTGCATTGTAATGGTCTTTGTTTATTTTATGCTTAGACCATTAGATTTTGCATATACCTCAAGAGAATTTAATTATCTTTGCAACCCAACAACACCAAGTCATCCGCATATGGTAACATATCGATTTTTATTCCATCAATCACCAGTGGGGCACTCACCAACTGTTCCATTTGGGAAGATCTGACAAAAAGAGGTAAACAGGGTAGGTGCGAGCACACAACCCTGCCACGAGCAACTGCCTTTGAAACTTCACCCTCAGCGCTCTGCCTAATTTGCATCCAGGTATTGCAAATCGATTAGCAAAATAAGTAAATGATCAGGGATGCCCCATTTTCTCAATTTTACCCAAAAGTGACTTCTAGGAATCCAATCAAAAGAGGATGAGAAATCAACATAACATACAAATAATTGCTCATCCACTTTCAGATACTTTTGAGCAATATATACTTTTATGAAAATGCTTGATGAATTGTATAAGACATTTTGCGATAACCACCTTGTGAGAAATACAAGATCTTCATTTCATTGACCCAATTCGTAAGAGCAGAATGCAATAATTTCCCAAAAATATTTGAAAAGCAGTCTTGCAATGCAATAAGCCTATATGATTTTGGACTATTATGTGCTACCCCTTTTTTATAGACTGGAAAGAGCAAAGCGCCTTTCCATTCTCTTGGAACCTGTCCGCTCTGTAGAATACGATTAAATAAGGCAGTATTTTAGCCCATTGTGTTATCCTATCCGGTCTCGCTGCTTTAGACTTACAAATTGCCCTCAAACATAGTTCAACCCTCACATATTGTAACTCTCCCAATATTTGCGGATTTTGGCTGCAGGGGCGGTCTTTACTTTAGATTTATAACCACATTGCACCATACACCAAAATTCTCCTACATTACCGGTTGAAACAACATTAATCATTCTAGACCAGTTTTCCACATAGAAGAAATGCTTTTTAAGTGCCAAGTTATGTTTGCAAGCGGATTTCTAATTATTATTTCGATTGGAATTGAATGTATCATTCTTAGCTAACAGAAACACATTGTCAGATCTTTAGGCCTTAGTATTTCAACACCCTGCTTCCTGTCTACAACATCTGAGTCAACAACAGTAGACTGAGCAACAACTGCAGCAGCAGGCGCCACATTCAAGACTTCTATACTCTGAATGAAACTATTACCCACATTTGTTGCATAAACAGCATTACCCACGTACCCAGGAGAACTGTAAACTATAATGAATAAGGAGGAGCAGTGGGGCATAACCACTGTATACACCCAGGGCCTTATTCACAAAGAAGTTGAAGGCACGTTACGTAGTTCGTCCACCTAAGTTCGATTTAAATAAACAGGACTTGTGCAACATGCACAAAACTCCTTTGTGAATAAGGCCCCTAAAGCCACTTGCTGTGGCCCCTTCCACAGCTCCTCAAAGTATCAAACAACCAGTAGTTTTTAAAGCAACCCTTTCATTTGACAGCCAGGCACTAAAATTAGGCTTCGTTTTTAGTGAATATTTATTTTCATTTTATTCATTTGATATAGCACACACGACTGCCTGCCACGGACTTCGCAGCCCTCGATTACATATTGAGCAGAAGAAAACATTGCAAAGATAGAAAAGGTTAAATACAAGACCAGCCATAATATGCATCTTGAAATAATACCAGGCTTCCAGATATTTGATTATTCCTGAAACCTTTCTACCATTACCGTGGCCCTCGGGCTACAGCATGCAGAGCCTGCCCTGTGCCCTGCATTGCTACACTGTCCCTCGGGAGGGGGCAGGAGCGACGAATCTCTCCCCCCACCACCCCATACAGAGCTTACCTGCGGCCTTCTCCCGTGGGGGTGGGGGGCTCGCCGCCGCCTGTGGCGAGGCCCGGGCGCTACCCTTTGACGTCACGTCACAGCGCTGAGGCGTGGGCGCTACCCTTTGACGTCACGTCACCGCGCTCACGCGCCGCGTGAGGCCACCTAACCGCACGTTAGGTGCGCGCATGCGCAGAACGAGTCGCGCGGCTCTGGCTGACGGCGCATGCGTGGATCTGCTGTCACTTAGAGCGTCTGCAGGCTGAGGTGGAGCAGGTGAGGTGAATTAACTCGCTGACTGGGGGGGGAGGTATTGTTGTTGGGTCTACCCGGTAAAATGTCCAAAATGTATTATAAATTTGATACCAATGTATTTCACAGACCCCCCCCCCCCCCCTCTACCCCCCACTTTCTTTCTCGGTAATGCAATTTTTCTTTCTCGTCAGAATGGTTGAATAATGCTGGTAAATAAATATTTATTTACCATCAAACATTTAAAAAAATAAAAACAGCTAAATATAATTTGCACTGAAGAGATCCAGGGACCATGAAGGGAGCCGCCACCCCAGAGGTACACATTAGTACACACCAGATTCCCAAATATGTAGGACTACAAACATGGATACAATATCCATGTAAACAACATCAATTCATGCACTCCAATCATACAGGAAAAATCGTTCAAGCACCTTGTGCGGAAAAAAAACCAAATATTAAAAACTGGATCCTTGACATGTGTCACTAGATTGCTCAGGGGGAGATAATTTCACTGGCCATCACTTGTGCCATAACTTTTGGCCTCCATTGGGTATCTAAAACAGGACAATGAACATCAGACATCCAGGTATGCAGCTACGACCAATGTCATTACACTGAAACAGCCTCACACCAAAACACATTTACACTGTTTTAAGAGGGTCTATCAAATCCCTTCACCAGACATTTGTACATGGAACCTAAAATGCTACTTGGCGGTATCTCCCCATTACAATAGCCTTATTCCATCAAGACTAGATGGCCTGTGCCTATTCTATTGGCCCGAGTAGACACTCTAAAACAGTGTAAAGGCTGTTTCAGTGAAATGACATTGATCGTAGTTGCAGACCTGGATATGTGATGTTCACAAGCGATATTGATGTTCATTGTCCTGTTTTAGATACCTTGCCCATTAGCTGAGAAGTTACTTTATAACAAATGCCACACAGATTATGCAAATTATAAAAATTACACCAAGAAATGCATTTCTTAATGTATCCCTGCAAAGAGAATCCCAGATCCTGATACTGTATACCTACTGTTTGCAATTTAATGCAGTAAGTGGGATCAGTGCTTACGCCAGACCCGATTCTTAGCTTAGTGCCTGCATCTGGCGGCTGTCTGCCGTGCACTTCAGGGCATGCCACACATTTTCTTACTCCAGGATGCAATTGGGAGCTTCAGTTGTATGGATTATTCTGATGTGCGGGGTTTAGACACTACCCAGGGGTTCAGTGGGTCATTTAACCCAAACTGATTAACGCCAAACCGATGAAGTAGAGTAAACAACGTTTGGAGACAGCTGCTGCGCGTTAGAAAATGAATGAATGAGCTTCCTCCTTTGCTTTTTAGCTCTTGAGTGTGGAGTTGTTCTAGGGCTGCTGGGACATGACCCCTTTCCTAATATACATATTGCAGGTCATTCCTGTCTCGCCTCCAGTACAGAGTCTGGGACTTCTACATCTATTGATTTATTGCATTTTCCTGGTCTGCGGCCTCCACTCAAGTCAAAGAGCTTTGTTTGGTGGCCACAGTAGCCGTCAATGTTTACTAAACATTGACATCCATTAAAATCCAAGACAGACATCAAATGTAAGGTTTTGGGTGCTCCTCCTATTTCCATGCCCCTAAGGCATGGAATAAACTCCTGCTGGCACTAAGATGTGCTTTCGGGAGTGGACAACAAACAGCAGCCAAGATGGTGAGGGTTATTCACAACATGGAGGAATTTAAAGAAGCCTTAGCAGAAGCAGGTGCCAAACTGGTGGTCGTTGACTTCACAACCGTTTGGTGTGGGCCATGTAAGATTATAGCACCAGTTTATGAAGCAGTCAGTAATGAAAATTCAGATGCAGTCTTTCTGAAGTTTGATGTGGGTGATGCTCAGGACGTGGCAGCGCACTGTTAAATAAAATGCAAGCCGACATTCCATTTCTACAAGGATTCAAAAAAGATCGATGAATTTTCAGGAGCTAATCATGCAACTGAAGTGAAGAAAGGCTGCCTATCAAAGTTATACATCTGATGAAGGATCACATCCTCGGCAAATGACCGAAGAATGTGTGAAATACTAGAAGAGCCTTAAGCTCCAATTGGGGTGAATAATTACTCTGGCATTCGGAAAGCATGCATTTGGTTACCATTATTCAATAGCTTCACTTAAATTATAATTTTTTTGCTGTAGGACATTGGCCCTCTTTTGTATGGTGCTGGATCCTAATGCACGTCTGTCTTCCTGCTGCCTAGAGATTTATGTACTCTCTGCTCCGTAGCTGTTGTTGCTAGAACCTATCAGGGCACCTTCCAAGCAATTTATGCATGAAGGTAAATCAAGTTTCCAGTTTATACACGGGATAGTCTGTGCATGAAGGAAAATAAAGTAAAAGAGATTTAAAAACACACCTTTTTAAAGATCTGGGCTGAATGCTCCATTTGCTTTAGTCTACCTGGTCTTTGACTTGGCTTTATCTCTGGTTGTGTGCCCTGAGGCCCATGGGCGTGTGGCACGTTAATCTAGTCAATAAAGTAAAGTAAACTGGTTGAGCGGCTGTTTGACTTAAATACCGCTTGTTGATTTGATTGCGAGTCTGGTGCTTTGAGGCCTGTGGGTGTTTAGCACTTTAATCTATTAAACTAACCTCATAAAACACACATTTACAAGGTTCACATTTGCAGACTTCATGCATAGGTAACTCTTTTCAATGTGCCCATCAAAAGCAACAATAAATACAAAAAATAACCCCTTACCCCATCCCCTGATTTTATAATTGGTGCAAATGCAAGGAAGTTCTTACTCTATTTGTAATTAGCAAATAATTATCGAGTATAAAGCAAGGGCTTAACTTGTATTAACTAGAGCTCCCTATGCTGGGGTTTCATAATGGGCTCATATAGAGGAGCAAATGGCGAGAAATGTACGTTTTCAACCGTCTCACCAGAGATATGTTCTTAGGATTGGCAATGTGGAATGGGCACTGCTTTTCCGTTTTAGTGAACATGAAATGTACAAGGATAAAGCATGCCTTGCCAATCAGTGTGTGTGTTTCAGAATAATACTCTTTATTAGACGTTGTTTAATGTGTATAAGGTGCAGATCCAGAACACGGGGGGGGGGGCCCTTTCACAGTACACAGGGCCATTGAAATTAATGACAGTGTTACAGTGTAGGAGATATGATTAACAGCAGCACACGTGTAGTAAGTAATCCTAACTCGAAGGCATTTTCTACAGAATTACGGTATAAATCAAATGACGGTTATTGGCTACGATATCATAATATTATGAAGGGTATACTTTTATAACCCTAAGGACCAGTGTGCCCATCTCGGAGGTCAATGCCAGGGATCATTGCTTTGTTCGAACTTCAGTATTTGTCCTACTGATAAACCTTTTCCCAACCAGAGGAAAAAGCCAGCGTGACTCATTTAAGGAACTAATGAGGTATCGTCAAAGCACGATTTTTGTCGACAGACGAACCTGAACCTGCAGAGTTTTGCTCATGTTTTGCCCTAAACGAGCAGAGACAAATGTGGAGGCTCTACGTAGACTGAGGCTAGAGGTAGAAGAGAGCTGAGGGTCGAAAAGCAGAGATAAAGGGGGGAGAAAAGCAGAGCGAGAGAGAGAGAGCCTAGTAGCTTAGATTTATGAGAAGCGTTCTGTAATAACTTTAGTTTTTTCCAAGAAGAAAATGAGATCAGGAATAGTGAGCAAGGGCTGGAAAGAGAGGCAATAATGGCCAAGAAAAATGGCCGATTGGCCCTGGCATTCCGTGTCCGCTTACTCCACGTCACCGTCCTCCTAGACTAGGGAGTGCAGCCTGGCATGAACTAAATACACATCACTCCACAAACACCAGAGAAATGAAATTCTACTTATGCACTCTTAGAAAACAGTTACATGTCTCTAATGTCCAGCTATTATGGGAAGACGAGCTCCCTCACCCCAGGTTTGCGGTCCACAAAGTGTGCACTTTGGGCCTCTTCTTCACTTCTGGTGTTTACATCCAAGGAGGGTTGTCAACATCTCTCAAAGTGATAGCGTACCGTGTTCAAGACTTTTCTGTCTGGAGGGGCGGACTATTTAATTTAATTAATATTCATGGCATAGTTTGTTGTCTTGATGTATTGCTGTTTTATGTTTCTATGGCATTATTAAGCCAGTCAGCAGTTTTGGCCCAGTAAAAACGTTTTAGTATTTTATTATTATAGAAATTGTGACCCATGGTAGAAGCTGAAAACAGTGCGTTTGTTCCTCCAGCCCACCCCCACGAATCAGGGCGCATAAAGCCAACATCTACGTAATATATGATCAGGGGTGGGGGGGACATTCCTCTTGAAGTCAGGCTTTTTTTTTTATGTATCTTCCTGGTATGTTCCAAGGGTCATAGCTCTAAAGAAGTTACTTCATGTAGGATTTAGGAGTATGAGGTGATGCTTGCGCGATGGCTCAGCGGGATAAGTTCCTGTCAGAGAGCTGTAGATCAAGGCGTGAATTCTTGTAGGGCCAACTTCTGATGTCTCTAAACTGAATTCCTTTGAGTTGGGGAAAATATCACTGCTAGTGGCCGATCCGACTGGAAAATTCTCGAGTGCTTTGTCCCCCAAATGCCCCTTTTTGGGCCTGTGCAAGTTCTGTGCAGACATTCCCTGGGTTCCTTATCCCCGCACCTTTATAGTTCAGCAGTTGCTGTCAGTGCAAGAGGAGTAGGTATGAGGCTGTGGGATGCCACTCTGTGAAGCCCACAGTCTCACAATCGACAAATATGTACAGTCTGTAGGCTGTTGATTTTTACCCTGGACATATTTTTGGAGTTAGTCGTCCATTCCTTATCACCCATTATTACAAGACTTAGAAGTGGGGAGGGTTCCGGCTTGAATCGTTAAATAACGTGTTTATTACCGGACATTGCCGTGTCAAGTTGTGCTGGCGAAGTGGCTAATTCGCATATCATTAGGTGCGCCTAATGATATGCGAATTAGCTCGCTGCTCGAAAACACACAAGTCGACATCTCACAATGCGCGAATGGTAACCCCATTCAAGCGCATTCATTGAATGAGAATGACATATTATGCGACTGGAGCAATGAAAGCTAATAATTCTCAGAAGGATGCAGAGGTGCACTGCATGTTTCAAAGCTAAATAAGTTAACAGCTGCTATTTGCTGTTGCTGCAACTGTGTTTTATCCAGAATGAAACCAGGGAAAGTAAGGGCACTAAAAACGGAGGAGGGGAAGGGCGACTACTATTACAAAAATTAGCCACATTATTTAAATGCACAAAACAAAAAAGGCCCTCGGACAACTTTGACAGCACAATACTTTTTATTACGATTACAGCAGTGCAGAGCGATTTTTCCAATAATTTAATTTGAGGCTGAGCTTCCGCCCCCAATCTCCCAAATGATGCCTGTGCATGAATTTCTTCACGTATATAATAGGTATCCACTTTGTTTTGGCACAAACAACTGCCTTTTTTAACACCCAACCGCTGAAGAGATAGCTGATAGAGCACACTTTTCCTTTCAGCGGGAAATAACTTGAAACGTCTTTCCAGGGGAATTGCGGGACGGAAGGGCCTGGCAGAAAAATGTTTGTCTTAAAAAGGACCTGTCAACACAATGAACACAAAAAAAATGAAACAATGGTTTATAAAGAGAAATCTTACGACGAACGTAAGTGTTTTGTGGATCGGTTAGATGTTAATTAAACCAGTGAACGAACTTAAGCACAGGGGCAGCTTTTATCGTTGAAACAGTTGAAATGCTCCAATGCTACCGTCA
Organism: Desmognathus valentinei; assembly: GCA_030264875.1. Lineage (NCBI taxonomy): Eukaryota > Metazoa > Chordata > Amphibia > Caudata > Plethodontidae > Desmognathus > Desmognathus valentinei. The sequence goes on along the minus strand of JASBQI010099712.1, from coordinate 1,260 downwards.
AAGGGAGTCCTTTTGGCATATAGTTGAACATTTTCTAACCATTATTTAACAGAATGGACGATTATCAAGGAAATATTTGAGCCCATCTGTTTGCATTCCTTTTTAAACCATGTCATTTAAGTAACGCACCAAATTGAAAAAAATGCCCCGATGAAAACGAATGACTCCAGTAAACCAATTAAGCCCGCCACTGGGAAAGTGTTTTGCATTCAGGAACTGATTAGGTTTCTCTAATTTTTATGACTGCTGTTTGCAGCCGCCTGTGACTTATTCAGATGAGCAGAAAGTACAACTGGGTAAGCTGCTTCTCTGCTCTGTGAACATGAAAAGATTGCCACCCATTGAACCGTGCTCATAATGTAGCAGAATAATTGGATTGACACCGATTTGTATTGCTGATAAAATGATAGCAAAGTCCGATGGTCTCGGGCCTGATCCACAATGCTGCAGGTCAGTTGTGCAGACTTGGTGCTGCTCTCACTGTCCTCCTGACCCCAATACTCTGCGGGGTCTTGGCATGAAATCGTTACATTTTACATCACCCGTCCTGCGTGCATTTGAGTATTGAATTAAATAATCACTGCACATGTGCGCTACCAAGTTCGGTTAATAATTGCATTCGGCCAACAATCCTCGTTAAACAAAAGGAGCGGGCCAAGCTCAGAATATTGGCTTGTGTAAAAAATAGAATTTCATTCACCATGAAAATGTGCGGCTAAATAATTGCAATTGAATTGCATTTAAACACCAGAAGGAAAGACGGAAACGGAAGCTCCAGCTCAAGGCTTTACTTTGTCAATCTGACACAACGTGTTAATATGCGTGCATTTCAATTATGGCATTTTTATTTGAGGCAAACAAACCATCAAGCCCTGCCTTCTACCTCCGATGTTGGCTGATCACCCCAGCCCCTGGCGGGGCCAAGAACATCCAGGAGTCTTCTTGCTTTTTTATATACAGCAGCACATACAGGCGGCAAACAAGCTCATATGCGCACATTTTTACATGTGCCATATATTGTGTGTGCCTGTTTTCTGCTGCTGTGTAATGCGCACAATTTGAGTTCGGGCAGCGCAGCAGCTCCGTTATGTTACAGTCCCCTTCACATTCTCCCCGAACAGCAGGGGGCGCTAACCCCTGCCATCCGAGGGAGGGGCGCCCGGGATGCTAGACACCCCAGGCGCCCCCTCTATCAAGGGGGAAACTAATTAGGGGTTAAAACGGGCGCCGGCGTTTTGCGGCCGGCACCGCATTTTGTGT
>JASBQI010088634.1:0-12577 GCA_030264875.1 Desmognathus valentinei | reverse complement strand
GAGCCCCCCTTTCAGGGGTCGGAATTTCAGACATTTCTAAAATCACTCAAGGTCACTCATCACAAAATCACCCCTTGCTGGCCTCAAGCTAACGGGAATGCCGAAAGATTTATGAGGAATCTAAACAAAACAATCAGGATTGCATCCGACCTCCAGGAAGACTGGCTCACCGCTGTATACAGATACCACCGGAGTTACCGGACAACCCCACACACCTCTACCAGCGTGGCCCCAGCAGCAGCTTTGTTTCAAAGGACACACTCCCAGGCTGGCCCAACCAACCGGCTGACCCCATCAACAGTCAAGCTGTAGAACGACAGCGCAGACGGAACAACGTGAAAGTCAGTGCCAGCCGACGGGCGTCAGAATCGGACATTGCCATGGGTGACTCAGTCTTAGTGGCAACACGTCAGAAGAAAGGAAAAGCTTCCTTAACGTTTGAGTTCACCTGGTGGACAGTGGTGGAAAAGTCCGGCTCTATGGTCACGGCCGCCAGAGCAAACGACCAGGTGTGCCGCAACGTTTCTCTGTTCAAGAAGGTCCCACCGTCCATGTGGAGAAATCAGCCTCAACAATCACGTGACCTCGAGGTCGCCCACCAAGAAAGAGGTTACACCAGTCCTGGTGTAGCTCTCAGAGGAGGGCTCAGGGGTATTTCATAATCGGTATCTTCCTCATGGCTTTCTTGGTGGGAAATTTTGAGGTTCGACACAGATATCGAAGGCGAGTGTTCTGCTCACTGTGCTATCTCACCGGCTAAGAAGAGTATGTCATCAATTCTAATCTTTTATTCCACAGATGCCAGGTCTTTTTAGTACATTATGCTGCTTGTAAGACTTTTAGCAAAGCATTGAATTTTCTTTGCTTCCCAAAGGAGCTTCATCTAACGTTGTGTTATCAGCAAATCAACGTTTACAACATAAATTGAGGCTGCATGAGGCGAAAACCTGGCTAAACACCCAATTGAAATGTTCACAATGGAGCTACGATGCAGCCCTGTCCATTTTGCAATCCTGTTTACCAACATGTTTTAGTTTCCAAAAATCAGCAACCTAAATATAATCAACCCAACAAGACATGCCTAAACATAAACAGTCTACAAAAAGTCGACCCTTTAAGGTCAGCCATTTTTATCATCAAATGACAAAGGCCAGCTCCTGAGAGTTCACCAACCTGAAAAAAATAAACTTTCCATTTTCTTTATAGTAGCAGTGAATCGTCCATTAAATAGAATGCAGATGTAGACTGGGAAAATTGGCGCGGGCACATAGTACAAGTAAATGGATGGGAGGGTAGTAGACAGTTGTGTGAAAGCTGAGGAGGCTTTAAAGCGTATTCATAGAAAGTAAAATGTGTACAATTCTGTTTCCATTGCTAAATTGATTGATGATCTTAGATGAGCAAACGTTAATATTTCAGCCAATAAAGTTTCATTTCAAGACAGTCTTTTTTTATTTATTTTTTATTTTTATTGACATGCTAATAAACAAGGAAAAAAACAAATTACAAGCACATATAAAAAATAAGAGAGAAAAAGAAAGCAAGGGATAGTAATGATTCAATTATACAAAGAAGCAAGGTATACAGAGAGTGGAAACCAACATAAATGAAGCTTTTTTTGGCTAAGTTTTGTAGAAGCAACTTCAGCATGATAAACTAATAGCAAAGAATTAATCCAACATGAAATAGAGGGGGGCTGAGGGGACTTCCAGCCCTTAGCAATCAAGATTCTAGCTATTATACAAGCACGAAATGAAAAAGTAGCAAAATATGGTGGAAACTCATTATCAATACCTAAGCAAATAAATCTTTTGCTCAATACAATTGGATGATCCAATATCTTAATAAGTTGAGTCTCTACACCCTGCCAAAACTTGATTATAAGAGGGCATTTCAAGACAGTCTTAAAGTGCAAACTAATCTTCAGTCCCAAGTGATGTTTGTCCTAGATAGACAGGTACCTGGTTTTTATTATTCTCTGCATACATGATGGATTCAGAGCACACCAGACGACACTCCATACAAAAGAGTTAAAACATTAAACCCAAGCTAAGCAGTGGTAACGTGCTGATTTTTTCCTTCTTAGTTGGACACTGACTGGGTCTTTAATTTTCTTTGCCTTTGGAGTTAGGCACCGAGCTAGGAGTTGGCATAGCTAACTCCTTGCCTAATGCCTAACCTGAGGCTCTGCTTTGAAGTGTGATGCCAGCTGAAGGCTGTCTTCACTCTGGAGCTAAGCTGGCCACAGTACGGGCATCTATCTCGCTGCCCATGTACCATTGAAGGTATTTCCCCACTCATGGGGCCAAAGGCAGTACTGATCCTGTCCCCTATATGGCGCTGCCCAGGAGATCTATTATTTATTCATCTGGCCAGCTTGGCACGAAGATGAGACTTGGCGCCATAACTGCTAGCTAACCAATCTCAAGCATTAACAACTCAGCACACATGTTGCAGCATTGTATCATGTCTTCCATCTTGTTCACGGAGTTTGGGGAACCACAAACATTGTCTGAGCCTGGCGGTGGTCTTCGTTATCCCGTGGTGTCCTTCGTGGGCCAGGAGGAGGGCCCTAGGTACCATCACAGCTGGGATGACTAGTTTGTCGCCGTGCATGAGGATACCATTCGGGGACACTGACAGCTCATGCCGGGATGTGAACAGCTGTGACATCAGCAGGCAGACCTCTTCTGAGTAGCGTTGGGAGCCTTGTAGGAAAGTCTTCCAGTCACCGGAGACAATGGCCTCGAACGTCTTCTTCAGGCAGTCCCCTTTCACCTCTCTGGTGAAAGGGGACTCTGCAGTGCTTGTCTGCCACCGGTGGGACATTTGAGTTGATGTGAAGGCAGATGGGCCTGCCTTTCTTGCACCCAATCCCTTTGAAAATTTTGGGGTGTTTCGCCAGAAGGGTGGAGATTGACTGCCCCGTGATGTCAAATGCGAACCTCACGATCTCAAGTCGTATGGCCGACTTGCACCCCAGTAGTGTCTCTGTGTCCCTGTCGATCACATGGAAGTGTGTCTTTATGGTGCAGGCCTTGTAGGACACGTCTGTGAGGAAGGTCCCTAGCACCAGCAAAGGTTCATCACAGCCGTAGGCCATCAGAATCATGGTGGCTGCTAGCAGTTCTGGTTTGGATGATAAGGAGAGGAATGACTTCTTTGAGATGACATTCACTGCTGCACCGGTGTCAATGATGGTCGAGTGGCTGTTGTCGTTGATCTTGATCAGGCACCAAGGCCGGAACTTCTTTGGGCGTGGAGTCACTGCCGCGGCTAGCAATGAGATTAGCCTAATCTAAGTGACTCTCATCAGTTTAGTGGAACCGCGTTGGCCGTGGCTTGCAACTCTTCACTTTCCCCCTCCTCATCAGAGTAGTCATCGTATTCGTCCTCTGCCCCGGGCGGTAGCTCTTGGGACATCAGGCGTGCTTGCCGCCGAGTCCTGAGGCGGGGCCACGGTTGGGACGGACGGGGGGGTGTGTCTCTGGACTGACACACAATGGCATAATGGTTCATCTTGCCGCAATTCAGCCACTCTTGGCCAGCTGCTGGGCATTGGAATCGTCTATGCCACTTTTCTCCACTGGAATCACAGTTAGTAGGGGGTTTTCTGTCTGCAGGTTTCCCATCACCGCATCTTTGACGGGCGTGGTTCGGCTTTTGGCGAGACCGCACTTCTGCTACTATTGCAGTGGTGTCTGAAGGGGAGTCTTTTGGTTCAAGTTTTCACTTTGCGGAGGGACGCTTCCATGGATGAGGCTCTCACGTCGGCCAGTTCACAGTGTCTCCCTCGGTTCAGGATGCAGGTTAGGGCCACTTGTGGCTCAGCCATAATCTGACATCAGAGTTTCTCAGAGCTGATCCATTAGATGATTTGGGAGCGAATCATCTGTTCATGGTCGGCATATTCACACGCTTTAGAGGCTTCTCAGACTCTGGCATGGAACAAGTCAATCGACTCCCCAGGTTTTTGCATTACTTGCCTCAACTTAAAGTCTTCAAAATCTGGATTGACGTGAGAGCTAAAGTAGCTGGTGAATGCATCTTTCACTTTCACATTTTCATTCATATCTCCGGTGTCTTGGAGGGAGTTGAAGAGCTTTCATGCATCATCCCCTATATGGAACAGGAGGATATCCGTCTTCTCAGCCTGGTCATTAATCTTCTCCAGATGAAAGAATCGCTCCAAATGCTCCACCCACAGTGTCCAGCACGCTCCTGCTGTGGAGGCGTCTATGAGACCTCAAAGGGCTTGAGGGAGGCCTCTCTTCCTGATGCTCTGATGGTGGGTGGCGCCAGGGGTGGGGCAGGTGCTCTATCAACACTGATTCTCAGGCCTTAGATGAAGGGGCAGCACTCACACACGCTCTCAGTATGTGTACTCACGGCTCCGGGTCAGGGCTTTCCTGACTCTCCTCTCCCACTGTCTCGTGGCGAGTACTACGGCTGTACCCCCTCTGGGCAGGGACCAGCGGCCCCCTCCGTGGGGCGTTTGATGCCCTTGTGAGGTGTGGGTGTGGAGCGGCAGCTCAATCCACATGAAGCCAGGGGGTGGGGGAAGGGCCAGGAGTGACAGCTCAACTGGGCATGTTCGCCATGTGTTGGTGTGGGGAGCAGCGACGGCTCCACTCGCTGTGGTATTATTATTATTTTTTTTCTCTCCCGGTCTCGGGAAGCGGCAGCTCCACCCGCACCGGAGCTTCTGCGAGGAGCGGCGGCTCCACTCGCTTCCTGAGGCAGATGTGGGGAGGGCAGTGAGCGGCGGCTCCACCCGCTTCCTCGGCATGGGCGGGCAGGGAGCAGCGGCTCCACCTGTGCGCGCCTTTGGGTGTGCTGTGTGTTCTACCGAGGGAGTGGCAGCTCCACCCCGGGCAGGCCCCTGATTCTGGTATCCCTTCCTATGTCGCCAGTGTTGTGTCTCTTGACACATAGAATAAAGCACACCAGTCAGGTTAGTGTGGAAGGCGGGGATCCCGCTCGTGCGCGGGCCACCGTATTTATTTGCTTGCGTGACTGCGTGAGTAGGCAGGTCCGTGCTCCGGTCCTGGCCAGATACAACAAGGGCTACTTGTCAAAAATGCTCAGCAGCTAAAGGGTTAAGCAAAACAACGTGTTCGTATCTTTCGACAAACAGTTATGCTTGTTTTCAATCATCATGTTGTAGGAATGAACCCGCCATCTTACTTTCTGGCACGGCTTACTTCACGTTCCCGGCCAAGGTCACCAGCTGGTAAGAATAACCCGTTTGCCCTCGGGAGGGGAATCAGAAGCTAAAATACAAAAAAAAATAATGAATACAATAAATATATAAATAAACTGCGTACGTCGGGGTAAAAGGTGTTGTGATGTCCGAATACGAATTATTTACAGTGTTTCAATTTACAAAGTTTCTTGTAGCCTCTGCCCTGAACAAACATGGCTGCCGCGGTCAGGTCACGTGTTCTACGCCATGGTTCTATGCCATGGTTTGTAGTTCCATCTCAAGTCTCAAGCACAGGACCAATGACCCTGTCTCTGCATCAAGGTCCATCAACCAATCAAAGTCCGGAGAAAGCAGGCGGTGGCAAAATTGTCCAATCAGAGGATATTAAGTGACGTTACCCTATCCAATGGGATGGGAAAATGATAGCTGTGCATTTGGCTCACCAATAAGAGATAAGTAGGCGGAGTAAAGGTGTTGAAAGTCTAGAACTGAAAGACAAATCCTGCAACACAGATCCCCAAAAATGAGGGCAGCCCAGGCAGTGCGGGTAATTATGGACACGGCAACATGGAGGGTTTTGGTATAATAGGGCAGTGCACGGGATAGGGTACGCTATATTGAACAGCCAATTACGAAGCCGTAAAGTGTGCGCCATGGTTGGCATGAAGCATGGGACGTGCACCTGGGATGGGGGATGGTGGCTGATTCACAAAGCAGTTACATGCTAGCTTAATTTTACATCTGGTGTAACTTCCATTGACAGCAATGGGACTTACACCAGGTGTAAATAATAAGTAACTGCTTTGTGAATCAGCTGCATGGTGCATGGGCCATTAGAATGTGACTGTATAGCTTATATAGCACTATAGTGTATTTGGCTTGTGGGGAAGAGTGTATGACGTGTGGGTCGTAGGGGAGTATTGAATTTTTTAGTGCTAGTGGATGTGCAAGAGTTGTACGCGAATGTAAATTGGACTGGTCACATTTAAGAGGTGATTTTTGCAAAATCACTTTATAACGTGTTTGGGAGTTTTCCTCCAAAGGTTTTTTTTTTAGTAATGCTAGCTAGCTGCAAATGTTCAGTTTAAAACACATTGAAGGAGTGACAATTTAAAGGGACAGTCACGTTTTTAAAAAAACTTCATTTTTTAAAAATGTATGTGAAAGTACTCCATTAGTACTTTAAAATGCATATTTTATTATTGCAAAATATTTTTTGGTGAACAAATACAGTATTTAAGAAAAAATGCAGGCTTGCACACTCGATCTGATGTGCCGTTTTAGTTTTGAAATTGTCAGGCTTTCCAAACCAATCGGCACTTAGAAGAAGTTGCCTCACAAGCAGGGATCACAAACACTGAGGGTGATTCACAAAGCAGTTATGCGCCGTCTTAATTTTAAGTCTGGTGTAACTCCCATTGGCAACAATGAGAGTCACCAGACTTAAAATGAAGTTAGCTCGTAACTGCTTTACGAATCAGCCCCACTGTCTCTGCTTAAGTGTCTGGCATTAGATACATTGTATGAACTCCTGCCCTGGACTCCTGCTCTCCACAGTGGAGAAGTTGTATCACCAAATCCTCTCCGTGCCTGGCATTGGATACATTGTATGTACTTTTCCTACTACGAAATGGGTACAAATAAAAATTTTAAAAATGTCTTTCACTTCCTTGCAGAGAGATTAAAAGATGCACCACCATGCGAGGGGTAATCGCATGTGATAAACCCCATGTACTTCGTACACTCGGGATTTTGAAAAGCCCGGTAGAGAGGAGGAGGAAAACCTGCATAATGTGCATAATAAAAAAATAAAAAAAGGATTGCACAGGCAAAATTATCGGCTACAATATGCATAACAGTTTTAGGCCCAGCGTGTACCTTTAGACACTTTTTAAAACTGGGGTTAGAGGCAGAGTGAATGTAGTCCACCCTCTGAGAAAAGTAGTGAGACTGAGTCCACCCACGTTCACCCTCCACTTGATCTCTGTCTGCGGGGAGGACGGAAGTGGTACACTGGGTGGACCACTGGGGAGTCTATAATGTGTAAGCCATGGGAGGGGTTGGGCAGGTGAGCTGACTAACTCTTTTCATACAAGTCCGTAGCTCTCATGACACCTTCATGACATTTTTGGGAGAAGGGCAGGGATTCAAAAGCCAACTTTTCCTTCATGTTACATTTGCTTTCGTGGTTTATCTATAACCTCTGTTAACACGTGGTGCACATCGTTCAAGGTTTTGGCAATGTTCTTTAAAATGGAGACGTGCACCAACGGAGTGGATTTTCTGGTTGCAGTATCCTTAAGCAATCAGAGGTATCTTTCTCACATTCAATTTTTCTGTTTCACTCTTGCCTAGTCTTTTTATTTACTTTTTTTTTGCACCACCCTTCCTTTCTTCTCCCATAGCCTTTGCTTCTTTCTTCCTCTTCATCCCTTTTGCCACTTGATCGTGGCAGAAGCAGTAGTTGAAGGTCCTGGTCATCTTTGTTAAGCTGTCAAGTGCTTTCACTGAGTCCCGAACTGGAGAACTAGGGTATCCACTGTCCACAAATCTCAAAATGGCATCCATTGACTTGTGCCCAAAATATGTCAGTACAGAATAATCTCAGTGTAATATTCATTACACCTATAGTCAGCATACTTGCAATAGCTTACTTTCTGTAGAACTCTGGTACGTAATGTGGTCAATAACAACATAACTTACTGTTCCCCCAACTTAATAGTAAGTACTCCTTTTCTTAACCTTATACGAGTGAAAAGCTGTGCCACCATACCAGGTTTTACCATTGTAAATTGCGAAATTGATCTTGGGTAGATTTTGTGCACTGGATACAAATATAATTGTTCTCTTTGCATACTAAATATTGCTCTCGTTATTCTGCTCCATTCATGAAAAAATGGTCAACTTTTAATTGCAACAGCTTTTGCTTCCCAAGCAGAAAACTGTTACCAAATGCACTGAATTTCCTCTGCCGCTTTTGAAGGCTGAGCTATTTGTGTTTTTTATTTGCTTTCTTTCTTCCAGGAGGTGACCTGTCTGTTTTTCCAGGTAGGGGAGGACAGTTGGACAAAAGCCAGCCCCTTGTTCTCTGCACTGAGAGAAAATATTTTAAAAAAACACAAATGCAAAATGAATAGCCATCTCCAAAATGCAGCCATGTTTCAGCTGTGTTATCTGGTATGAGTACTCGCCGATGACTTGAATGCTTGTTACCCATCGTTCTGCCTTGCTCCAGTCCTAACCTAATGAGTGTTCCTCCCTCCCCCGACAGCTGCTCCTGCCATAATTCTTATATAACAGGCACTGTCACCCTGCTGATGCTCCAGTCTTCATTCCTGGTCTGGTTGGGCTGGCTGGGGCAGGTGATTAGGTCTCAACATGTGGGATCGAGCGTAGCCTGTCCCTGCTGTTGGGTGGTGCTGGTGGCGGCGGAGTAGCTGATCCTGTGGGAGGGTCTGTGGTCTGGAGGTGGGCCGCCTTCAGCGAGGGGCCCGTCTTGCCTGGGGGGTCTGCAAGAAGGCCTCCATCGGGCCTTTGGTGCTGTCAGGAACTGTGCTGGTGACCAGTGGGTAGAGCTCCTGGGACGCCGGCACGCACACTCACGTTGGCCCTTCTTCCTTCTGGGTTACGTATGCAGTCTGCTGTCAGCTGCGGTGCCTGCTGGCTTGTGAGCATCTTGGTCAGCTTTTGTGACCTGTGATGAGTACTTATTTGGTGGTATTGCTGCCCTTTGTATTGCTGCCTGGTGTGTTTTTTTTTTTATCCCTGGGTTGCCTATTGACTTTGGTCTGTGGCTTCCACTGTGCTCCCAAGGGTGGCTGCTTTGACACTGTGGGATCTTCGGGAGCTTATGCTGTGCTCTCATGGGCTGACTTCCCTCTGTGGGGGGTGTTCAGGCTATGGGGGCTCTCAGGAAGTGGGTGGTGAGTGGGGCCATTTCTGCTGTAGGTGCTCTACCCCAGACCGTGGCGTGTCCTTTGCTGTCCGTGGGGTCCCTGAGGGGCTTCCTTATGGCCATGGCTGTCTTGGAAGGCCGTGGTGCTCGCAGCCAGAGTTTACGATGCGGCTCTGCTGCCACTGCTCTGTGGATTCTGCTCTTGCTGTTTCTGTGTTGTTGGGGTTGCTGGTAGCTGCTTGATGGTCTGCGGACCCCTGTTTTGGGTCTTCCCTGCTCTCGTTCGCTCCTCTGCTTTGGGTTGGTCTATGGTGGCAGCCAGAATTTAAGCTACTAAAAACGCTATTTATAATGTAGCGTATGAATGTGTGCCAGGTCCTGACAGCTCTGCTGGCTCCAGAGGGGCTTTTGCTAGATGTGGAGGACTTGTGCGGATCGCCCGGGGGCTCTCCCGCCTGGGTAAATGTGGTGTTTTGGCCTTACCTGCGGTTTGGGGGTTTCATCTCCGGCTGAGCCTCTGCTGTCCTGCCTATTTTGGATAGGTGGCCCCTTGGGACCTGTGCCTCTCTTGGTGTTCTTATGCTCGGTGGAAATGTTTGTTGGGGCTTCCCGGTGCCTCCGGCCAGCTTGGTCAGAGTTTTCCATGGCCTGCTGCACTGTGTTGCAGCATGTATTGGTGTTCCTGGGGCCTTTGCCTTCAGCCTCATCTTGCGAGAGGTGGTGAAGGTGATGGGGTCAGGCAAGTCTCGTCTGCCGGCTCTTTGCTGCTTTGTACGGCCCTGCCTCTGTTACCTTGCATTGGCTGCGGTTCGTGATATCCTGGCTCTAACCTAGATGTTGTCCCGCTCTGTTGGATGGATTTTTCACACCTGAACGTATTACCTGGTACAGTAATGTATTTTTCAAGTTTATAAATTCAGTACTTCAAATGCAATTTATCATCAACAATATCTCACAATACTTTCACGCTAAATAATTCAGACAGACAACTGAATTGCCCTCGTTCAAGGTTTTTGGGTTTTTATGTAAAAATAATGGTTGAATAATATTGTCGATATTTTAATACATATAGTTGACAGAGTAATATAGAAAATCGGTTACAATTTACAGTCCAATGTCAGATAATTTGCAATGTTAATTCAATTCACAGTCATTCAAACAATTTGCATTAATTCAATGAAATAGTTAACATTTAATAATCGTTCGTTGTATGACATGCAATCCTAAAGGTTTTTATGGAAATCCTATGCATGTAATAGTGTATTTCTGATTTGTCCCTATATGTTCCTATGTGTTTCTATATATTCTAGGGGTTTCTATGGATTTCTATGTGTTGTAAATAATGGTTTTGACTTGGTTGGTTGGGGTAACAAGTATTTTTCTACTGGTAAGTAACATTTTTCAAATGGTCCCAGATAGTCGGCAATGGTTCTAGGTTTTGTACGGGTTGGAAATTTAGTGTAGGAAGTCTCTTTTTTACAATGTTTGTCGACTCTAGCTAGAAGTCAAGGGCCAGTAGGTCAAAACTCCAGCACAATTATTTCCAACGTTCTAAATTGTTTTATTTAACCACTTGATTCTTACTTTAAATGTTTAAATAGTTTTCAATTTTTAATAATTGAGTTACGTAGGTGAAGGGTTATTTAAGGTTGTGGTAATTTTCCCACGATCTTTCTTTTATTTCTATGGGGTTTCAAAGGTTCATTCACAAAATGTTTATGAATGGGCCTTTGAAGTCATTGGATGCTAGCCCGGTGACGCGAGTGATGCAATTCTCCCTGGAAGGCAACAATTCTATCAGATTTTCACCATTTTACCCGGCGGATCGCTGTCTGCTGGACCACCACCAGGGAACCAGGAACCTTGCAACACTTGGAGGGGCCTTCTGGACCAGTCTGTGTGGAGCGTTGTGGGGTTCCTGCTGTTCCACCTCCTGGAGGAGGCAACTTCAGGTAGGATCAATTTTTTCTTCTATTTTCAACCTTTTTTATCCATTAGGCTCCTATAGGTTTTCTGTAGCATCAGTTGGTCTTGTCAGGGTGTTGGTAATTTTTTAGTGTCTGTACTGGGATCCCTAGCCTTCCTCTATTTATTTGGCTAGCTCTTCCCTATAAATCTACACTGTCTCCTCCTAGATTCTGCCACATTTTAGCTATTTTATTGCTCCTAAGGAATGTTCGCTTTGGGAACATTTTAAAAATGTATCTCTTGAGGAGACCACGTGACATGCCGTGGTGAGCAGACGTGCTCTGCAGAGCTCCGCTCCCGGCCCAGCAATTACCCGCTAAAACTGACACCTTTTGCTGCCAAGATAGATATTTAAACGAAAAGGAAGGTTTCCTGTTAATGAAGGCATCCTTCATGGCCGGAAAAGAGGGCAGGAGACAAAGAAAAATTCCGGAATTTTCAGCAGCGAAATCCACTGCCGACCGCATGGAGGGTGCACGGACTCAAGGAATTTCAGCCGAGCTGAAGAAGATAATGCTGGAACTTACTGGATTCAGAATGGAAATGTTGGCGAAGACTGATAGAATGGAAATAAATATGGACTTATTCCAAAACCGCTTCACAGCACTAGATGAAAGGATGCGAGAAATGGAGGATAGAATATCCTCACTGGAGGATAGGCTTGCACCGGTGGAGCAGTCTAAGACCACGAACACAAACAATTTAAAGGGGGCGATGGAACGGCTAGACGACCTGGAGAACACAAGTCGCCGGAATAATGTACGAATTTTGGGGCTCAGAGAGGGAGGTGAGAAAAATCCAAATGCGGAGTACTTTGAGAGGCTTATAAAGGAAATATTCCCTAATGCTCTGTTCACGCCGTTTTTTTCGGTGGTCCGAGCCCACAGGACCCTGGGTCCTCACCCCCCACCAGGCGCTCCCGCAAGGGCAGTTCTTGTAAGATTTCTGCACTACCGAGATAGAGACATCATCCTTGCTGCGGCACGAAAAGCGGGGGAGGTAAACTACAGTGGTGCGAGACTGCACTTCTTCCAAGACCTTTCATTAACGGTACAGCGCGCTCGCAGAAAGTTTGATGCGGCGAAGCTTATGCTTAGAGACCGCAATATCCAATATGCAATGTTATTCCCAGCGAAAATGAGGGTGGTGGTCAACGGACATGCGCACTTCTATACTGAAGCCGAGGCAGCTTGTACCTTCATTGAAACCCTCCCACGCTCCTGGAGACAAGACCCCTCCAATGAAGGCGAGACAGAGACTGGGAACAATGGCGTGAGCGTTGCCGACAGTGATTTGAAGGCGGACTCCTGAATATTTACAGCAAAGGTGGAAGGTGTGCAGTATGCGTGAGGACGAATATGAAGGCAACCACTGTGTAGCGAATTCATATACAGTGGGGATATGACAGAAGAAATGGTGGATGTTATCTGAGATCGTTATGGTGGAAAGTGACTAACTGGTGATTATACTATGAAATTGTGTTGGGATGGTTTCCCTCTGCCACATTT